>DVZL01005507.1:0-12007 GCA_018236625.1 Lasaia peninsularis
TTTCGGAGCCTATTCGTTACAACCAAACAAACAAACAAACAAACTTTTCCTCTTTATAATATTAGTATAGATATATAATAGCTATGCCCATGAGTTCATTTATTTTATACATTTATAAAATAAAATTAGAAAGTAGTAAATACTAAGGGCCTCTTCCACCACATCTGAGTAAAGTTACAAGTAAGCTAATCGCTCAGTAAACTCATGAGTAAAAGCAGAAAGCAATTTCAAAAAGTGTGAGTAAGGTCAAATGAAAAAAAAGTACCTTCACGCCTATTATCCCCGAAGCCAGAGGTGTGCTAGTATATCCACGACTCGTGAGTCCAGTAGATATACTAGAACACATCCACAATTAGATTAGGTTAGGGCCCTAGTGGCCCATGATGAGCACTCCGGGCAAAATTAAATCCCGGGCAATTTAATGCTTACTCAGAATAATCTGTAAACCATTCAAAAAAAGTTGCCCAACCTGAGAATTGAACCCGGGACCTTACGCGGCTAACAGTCTTAACATGCGACAGCCGTACCGTTACACCACAGAGGCAATAGATTCATTGATATTTTTTTATTATCTGCTTATAGTGGCATTTATTGTTATATGCACATTTTAAACAGCCCTTGTTTAGAAGGAAAAGTGCAAAGCTTATTTCGAAACTGTTAGAAACGTCAAACCTGTTTTTACCAAAAACAAGAGATAACACTTTATTTTGACTTCTTCCATACATTTTGTAGACAGCCATGATTAAAAACATTCAAACTTGTATGGATAAACATTTCGAGCCAAAATACGTACATGTAATGCTGATATCCAATCAGGATTCATTTTGGAGCTCAAACAGAATAATATTTCTAATGAAAATGGATCCATTATCAATATCTCAGCGTAGTATCCATTGCAAAAGAGCCGAAGATCTTCACTATTGCACATGTGGTAAGCCTAGAAAGAAACAATAAAAAAATAAGTAAAAAATATTGATTTGCTCTTTTTCACTAAGGGCCTATTATTTCTGAACCTTCTTTTATGGATTAAAACTAAATGTTACTTAATGATACGTAACATTATCCTAATCCAAGTTGTAGATGTTGTTGAAAACTGTATGTAAATTCATCCAGTGCTTTTCGAGTTTATCGCGAACAGAGAGACAGACGCAGAGACTTTGTTGTATAATGTGTAGTGATAGTGATTTCAATACAATTAAAATTACACACAACCAAAGAATCATATTTAATAATTAAGAAAATGATTCATTTTAGAATGCATACAACAATAAAATCTAGATACGTCACTTGGCTATTTTATCCATTAAAAAATTATCTGGCTCGATTTTAAAAAACAACAGAAATCTCAGAGTAAAGAATTTTATTAACAAATATCTTCTCATCAACATTTAACTATTGTTTTATGTTAAATATGAAAGCTACACCTACACTTTTGTAAAAAAGAAGTGATTACCTGCATGTTTGTATGAATTTGTGATAGTTTGACACTTTCCCTACATTTTCCATCAACCAGATCCCAAGTGCACATCTCTCCAGCTTCTGATGAACTAACGATGAAATTATTATCCTGTAAAAAAAAAGAATTCATTTAGTAGCTTACCCTGTAAGGTCATCAAAGGAAGTTGTTTTTATCTCATAATTAAAGGAATATCCTTGGTAATGAACTTTATTTCATTTGATAAGCATTCTGAATTTCTGTTTTCCATAAAATAACAGTAAGTAGGTACTCATTTATATGGACAAAAAACAAAAAATCATAGATATTAGGTCTGTGCTTTATTTATATAATTTACATGTTGAATTCACTTTTTTTATTTTTTATTTTTTTTTCATTTAAGAACATTAGTGTATTATCCGAGGGTGGTGTCAAGATTCTCCGAAACCAATGCCTTTGTGTGAGGAAAGTAATGGATGTGGAGGACTCTTGACACTTGGCCATCTCTAGTACCTATATATTATTCTACTCTTTGCACTTGGCACTCTATAATCTCTGCAGTCTGTAAGGGACCTGGTGTGAAGATACGTATGTATTTATGGGTGAATACATTAAAGAATAGAAGCCCACTAACAAGTAGGTAGTGCAATGCTAATGTTTAGTAAGATACACCCATCTTGTTACAATTATGTCTTTCTATGTTAAAAAGAAAATAATCCAAATAACAAAAACAACCTGAATAATAGATGCTCTCGACAGACATGTGACTGGAGCAGTGTGGCCGACCAAAAGACAGCGAGGTGTCATTTTCAAAGTATCCGGATCAACTTGCCAGATACATATTTGCCCATCATAACATCCTGTGACCAGCGTTTTCTGATCTCTAGATAGATACACCGATGATATACAGTGTGTTGGGGCATGTTTTCCCCACAATACTACCGGTACTATAAGATTTGTTCCTGGCATTTTCTGTAATTGAAATTATTACAATATAACTAATATTATTTTTTGACTTATAAAACATAATACCTGAATATGACTTATATGTATACATAAAATAAATAACTTTAAGATGCAGGTAAATTGTGGGAAAATAATCAGTTTAATATAAGTATTACAATAGCTAGCAAAGTTTCACATACTTTTTATTTAATTAAAAGTAGTTTTGCAGAAGCCAGGATGTCTAAACAAATGGACACACGAAAATATATGAAGGTATTTTGTAAAATCACATTTAAGCTGTTTGGTCTTTAAGCATTAACCTTTGATATTTATTATGCAACATATGTATATAATTGTAAACCACCAGCACAAATTTCAACTAGGTCAAAAATAGAATTCTATGTCAAGAGGCTTAAAAAATTCTTGGTAGAAATAATCTTTTAAATTTTACACTATATTTTCCACCGACACACAAATATGTAGAATTTTATTATTTAAATTACCTGCAAGTCACAAATTGATTAGATCTTATACCATAAAGATATTTCTATCATAAAACAAGTAGTTACAACATTGGAAGTATTTGCAAATTATTTTACATAACAACCAATTAGAAATAGTTAATGAGTAAAAAGCTTTTCTAAAATCTGTAAGACATTGAAATGTACTTCTATAACTAATTAATGTAAAACTTGGATCCTAGCAGACTCATGTTATCCAGGAATTATATACTTAAATTAGAATTTGAAAGAATAGAATTACATGAACAAAATAAGTTATTATACTCAGGCTTTCCACAGCTTATAAAACTTAACACTGCAGTAATTAAAAATGGAAACTTATGTAATAAAACATATAAGTTGAACTATACATATACTTTTTATGCTATCTAAGTAGCTCATAGTTATAATAAAATATAATATCTAAATATGAAAAATATTACCATAATTCTATTGATGGATAATATTTTAAATTATTGAAGGCTCACTAAGTATGGTTATACGTCTATTCCCATCAAAAACACTAGAATTAAACCTAGTATAAACTTTACTACACTCTACAAATTATTGATTTAATGAGTAAAAAAATATAACTTATGAAACTAAGAAAAACAACTATTTTAAATAAATAACCATGACTAACTAATTAAAAAAGCTGAACATTATAAGTATCACAAATATTGAGTACTGAGTAATATATATTATGTACGAAAAAATGTCTGTAAATTATAAGACAATAAGAAAATATGTTATATTATTATTTACATATGAAAAAGATAAGACATTTTGTTATTTTATTACAAGGTCATATTAATTGAATAGAAACCTTATACGTAGATGCCGGAGGTAAATGGATACATTGGCTGTAAAGCAACGCTTTTCACATTAACACTGAATCTGTAAGGCCTGTAAATTGAAATATTTTCCAATTTCAGTAGGACTTGAAAATGTCAACAAATCGATTCAATTTGGATTTTGACAAATGGCAGCTGACTGTTGTTAATGACACAGAGATATGTCAGTTACGAAACTATTGTGACATTCATTCATTAATAATTATATATAATTAAAAAAAGGATCATTCAACCGAAAATTTAATAAGATTGACATGAATTATAAAATCGCAGAATAATAATTATTATTCTAAAATATGAACTACTAATTTATTAGCTTATTAGGTACTTTTTAGTGATTTTAAATTCGAAACTATTGAACATTTAAAAAAATTAAATTTCTAAGTAATAAATATTTAAATAGTATAAATATTTAACAACTAACCGCCTATATTATATTATAATTATTATCGCAGAAAATAAGAAAATTAACTGATTTAATTTCTATCAATTGTTTTCATATATTCCGCCTCGTTGTCCGAGTGGCTAGCATCTTAGATCATTTAGTAACTAATTACTAAGTGATCTAAGGCACGCCTAACCGCATCGACTAACCGTGAGGCTCGGGTTCGATTAACGACGGGGACAGGCATTTGTGTGATGAACATAGATGTTTGTATTTCCGGGTCTGGGTATTTATAAAATTTATTCTTGTATTTATATAAGTATTTCTATGTATCATTGTCTAACACCCATAACACAAGTATATAATTTAGTTACTTTGGGGTTAGATCAATTTGTGTAATTTGTCCAGTAATATTTATTTATTTATTCCTTATTATTATATTATTATTACATGCTGTAATCATACAAACTATGCTTATATCGTACAAAGACGCAAAAACTCTAGTTTTGATTTATTACTACCTATCAAAAATATAACACATATTTTAAAAATAAAAATTTACATCGATGTCAATTATCAAAATATTTTAGTTTTTTATTTATAGTTGCATAGTTTAGAAAAGTTCGTATTATTGTTCGAAATGGAGAAAAAGGTGAATACAACTTCGAAAGCTCGATCTAAAGAGGAAAAGGAATCTGAAATGATAACTAAAATCGAAGAAACTGACGAAATGAAATTAAAAATGTTAGCTGCTCTTGATAACCCGGACCCAGACGACATATTGTATCCGCCGGAATTGAATGCTCATCTAATTGAGCAACTTAAGGTACATATAATAATAAGATTCAGGAGTTAACAAATGTATATTTGTGTAGCAAATAGTAATTCTTCAATTGCATTTTTCACACTTATGTGAATAACTTTTTATTTACAAATTTGCTAATAGATGTATTAAAATTTGCTAAAAACGTGCTATTCATATTTTACATTTCACATTTACTCGAATTTAATTATTCAGTTCTATAAAAGTAATAAAAAAATACTGTCTCTAATATCCATTTTACTCTGAAAATAAATATGAGAGACTTGAATACATTATTAATTCAATATTTTAGCAAAATTTTTGCTTGACACCATTTTCAAGTAAACAAGATATTCAAATTGCAGATGATGACTTGTGAGAATAATGAATTGCGTAAATGTGTTTTTACAAAAGATGAAGAGATAAAACAGTTAAATAAATCAATAAAAGAATTAAATCAACGAATTCGGGACATCATATCTGGTTCTGGTCCAGCTATTTCATCAAAGTCTGCGGGAGTTATAAGTGCTAAAATAACTGAGTTATGCAAACAAAATAGGCATCTCATAGCAGAGGTTGAAAATTATAAAACAAAAAACTCCTCACTTGAAAGAAAAATAATGCAACTAGATCTGATTAACAAAGAAAATGAAAAATTAGAAGCCTGCTTATGCAAAGAAGAACCAATAGATATCAATTCAGATGAACTTAAAGACCTAAATAATAAACTTTCGATTGTAAATAAAAAGCTTTACGACAGTAAAAACAGGAACTTAGAGCTAAAAAACGACATACTAGTAGCGACTAAAATTCTTCAACAAGAACTTGGAGATAAATTTACTAGTATCAAAGAGTTACACAATGATGTAGGTGGGTGGAAAGGTAGAGCCCAACAAATTGTTTTGTTGCAAGCCAAGATAAGCGAACTTGAAGAGAAACTTAACGGGAAACAAAAAGAAATGACAGACTCTAAACGGAAGGACCAAAGTCAGGTATCTTGTATTATAATAGTCAAATGTAACGGTAATACGGTAACGTATGTTTTCCTTAATTTCCCATAGCAAAGGCATGGCAGGCATTGGCCGACGATGCCAACATTTCCAATTCACGTAAATATTTATTACGACTCGTACAAATTGTACAATAGTGAGTGACTTTTCAACTTGGGGCTAGTTAAAAATTTTGAGATTTTTCCATTTACGAAATGTTTTAGACAAAAAGGACTTAGTACATTCACACAGAATTTCGTTTTTCTTATCATATAACTAACTATAGAAAACAAAACATAACATGTATAAATTCAATAATACTTTTCTTCGAGGAATTAACCACAAAAATTGAAATAATGGTTTATTATTGGCAGGATATTATTCTTTATTGTATGGCATTGATAATTTTCATGTGATTTGATGCATTTTACTTGCTTGGTTTTTATATTATGTTATTATAGTTATTTGATTAATATGTTTAGATAATTCGAGATATCGAGGTACGTAGAAAAAAGGAAATTGAACAAGCAATGAAGGATCTAGAAAAAGCTAAAGAAGAAAATCAAGAACTAAAAAGAAAACTAGAAGCCGCACGATGCAGAATTAAAAATTTGGAATGTGACGTTATAACAATAAGACAGAAAATGCAAACATTTGTAGAAAAAAGCAACCACGATGATTTGTTGATAAACGAACAAAGGGTTAGTTTTTTATTTAAGGCATATACAATTAAATCTTGTATTATATTTGATGTCAAAATTTATTGCATAATTTGCTTTATGTACTTACCCGCTAATACATATATTATCGATAAATTATTATATAAACTCATTCAATCTATGCCAAAAATAGATAAGTGAGAATTTGTCCGGAATATATTCATTTAGAATAATAGAATATAGCTTAAGAGAGACATTATTACGTTTAATCATTAGCAAAACTGATATTCAAGATCGTTTGTACTAAATTCGTTTTAATTCACAGACTCAAATCAAGAGTTTAGAATCTTATTACCAAGAAATATTAAAAGAAAACACTGCCAAAATGAACAAGATGAAAAATGAAATGGCAGAATATGAAAAACTGATTCAGAATACTGACGCAAAAGTTGATGCTATGCGTCAACAAGCATCAGAAAAATCAACTAAAATAGAAGAACTTCGAGCCCAGTTGTTGAGGTATGAAGAATGTTCACTACAAAGTGTTTTTTTTACTCCAATGAAAACTGCCACTGATAATGAAATAAAAACATTATCTGACCTGATTTTGACTTTGAATAAAAGGTTAGATGATGAAAGACATAAATGGGATGAATTGGATACATCACATAGAAAATTAAAAGAAAAAAAGAGAAGACTGGAAAAAAAGCTTGCAGTACTTGAAGAAGATTTAAAAATGCTGAAAGAATCTAAAAGAGCGTCCAAGACATCAAAGACTGCACTATCTAAAGATTTCAATATGTCGCTAAATGTGTGTCCAACTACTTCATTAACAAGAAAACAATCGTCGTTGCCCATTTTAGAGAAACCAAGTGAAACGTTATCTTCAGAGACACCTATTATTGAAGGATATGATACTTTTGAAAAAGATGAACTCAAATTTAAATTAGAGTTGGCTGAAGAGAAATTAAAAATAATGGAAGATAAATTAAAAATGATTGAAGAAGAGAAACAAGAAGACTACAATAATTTAACTGAAATGATTCAAACTTCGAAACAACTATTTAATGAAGCGTTGGCGGTGCTGAAGAGAGACAAGTGTCAATGCTCATAATTAACTTTCATTTTTATTGTTAATATACTTTTTACTTAAATCAAAGTGTTTTCACTTTTGCCAACGTGTGCGTTCTTTCTTTCTACAATTAAAAGTATTCTACATTTATTTGATTATGAAAAAAGTAAAAATTGAAATTATATTATACCAATTTTTATTCAAATGGTGGATATTATTAAGGATAAAATTGATTTAAAAAACTACCTAGTAGTAGTATCATAGAGAAATTTATGTTAGGTACCTAATTATGAAGTGTCATAATCGATTTTTAATTTCTTCCATATTTCTCGTATTTGTGTGTTATATTGTTAGACACGAAAAAAATTACACAAATATGAAAAATATACTTCAACCCTGGTTTTAACTTAGGGCCAACGTTCTTAAAGTAATTTGGTCATTTTCATAAAAGGCAATGCAAAACTTATATACAGTATTAGATCCATAGGTTTATAGTACCTATAGTTATTTTGTCCGTGCAGTTTGGAATAAAATAAAAAGTAATTTATAGCTATTGAAAGAATCTTGCTCAATAAATAGTTTATTTGCATAAGGATTAGTATTTGACGATAACATAGGTTAATTAATTTTAACTACTTTTATTCTATGGAAAATTGGTTATAATGGCTAAAATATAAATGTTTGTTTTATACTATCGCGGACTTTTTTGTAGGCATTATTAAGTTCTACAACTTTTCTATAAGTCAACCATACATCTCGAAACATTTAGGCAGCGTTTGCGAGAATCGTTAACGTACGGCAGTTTTTTCGTTGACTTACTCCACAATTTTCACTACCACGAAAACTCCTATCTAATTTCCGGGATAAAATATAGCCTATACGGATTTGGAAGAATCCCTCTAGGTAATGGTAAAAGAAATTTTGAAATCGGTCCAGTAGTTTTTGAGCCTATTCAATACAAACATACAAAAATACAAAGGTTTCCTCTTTATAATATTAGTATAGATATTCGATTAAAAAAAAATAATGCCATAAGGGCAAATCTGCGAAATTAGATTCGTCTACATAAATATAATTATTATTATACCAGTATAATAGATGTTGGCGAATTCTGAGACCTCCTTGATATGCAGACGTAATTTCATGAGTATTAGTCGAACCGTTTTGGAGGAGTTCAAACACAAACACGAAATATAACAAAGAAGATGAAATATTAGATGTGTACTTACATTAGAGATCATTCAGAAAAAAATATTCAAATAAATTTCACACATTAAATAGAAACTGTCATTTTTATTTTCTAATGCATCAATTAAAACTATTGGTTCGATGTTAATATGGTTTTAACCAATTTAAATATTAACTCTTAAAAAGTTAAGAGATTATTTTCATTTGAAGATAGTATCTAGTGGCTGAACGTCGCCAAACAAAACCACTAACTTAGGATAGTAAATAAAAATAGTGATGTCAATCTCGAAAATACTTGAAATTGGTAAACTCAATTTCGTCACAGATACTGAAAGCTGCTGAAATATTGAGATACAGATTCCAAAGACTTTTGTAAACTGACGTAGACTATAGGTACTTTTATAAACTACGACAACGATTGATTTGATGAATGTTGAAACCATAAAATATGAATTAATAATAATATTTTATGAGAATTAAAATAAATTATTCATTATTTTTGTTAATAAATTGTAAATATTTTATTGTTTCAAAAATACATCGACATCACCTATCAGCGTTTAAGAGATATAGCTTGATAGTACATAGATAGATAGACAAATTATTAGAAATAGGGTACCGTTTCTACCCTTTGGGTACGGAATCCTAAAAACAAATATCATCACCCCCAAGCATTGAAGGGGCAGGCAGAGGTATATACTTTGGTATAAATATTTCTCAAAAGCGGTAGTTTTTAGATCTAACCGGTGTGGTAGGGTATTCATCCTAGTAAATAAATCTAAGTTTATCACCTGACCCCGCCTACGTTTGAACATTATCTATGTAATGGCCTTTGAAGAAGTGAAACTAAGTGACTGATACTTTAAGCGTATAATATTAGTAATAAAATAATATAAGTCTAACAAAGAGCTGATCTTTAATCAGTACACGCCATAGTTGTGTTTCATTCTGAAATGTAGACAATTCTCAAGGTATAATACACTTAAGGTAGAGGCCTTAGGCTTACATCACAGCCTTACAATTGCAGCGCAATATAGCCTTGGTATTTATGCCCAAAGATGTGAATATTTTTTGTTTATATTGCGAATGGTATGTCTATCCAAGGATTAGGTAGAGGTCATGGATACTAAAACATTCAGGGAATATTTAATAAAGAAATCGACGCCAAGAAAACTTGTGGGTGACGGAACGGCGGAAGTTTTTTAATAAAATATGTACGGACCGGCGCGAGGTGACTTGACTTCTAATGGATTTTGCTCCTCCAACTTTTGGTAATTGTGTTTTTTATTTAATAAACCTAATGAACATTTAATTTATGCTCATTCGCAGCTGTTCGACCCAAATATATACATGCCAGGTCACATACTTGCATAGCTTCCTCTATATTCATTCTCGGTGGCTTAGTGGTGCGCTCTTCGGAATTCCGTTTCGGTAGTCCAGGCTCAAACCCCTTCATGTAATTACCAATGAGTTTTTCTAACTTAAGCATATTTTATAAAGACTCTTTTAGTGCAGGAAAATATCGTAAGGAAACCTCAGATTTGTACTCGATATAGAAATGAACTTGCCACCATACATCATAATCTAATATCGTCGGGTAATCATGGGTGCATATGTATATCTGCCTACCCTTTAAAGGATGATGGTATTTATTTTATTACTGTCTTCATTAAAACTCGCGGGTTTTGAAGACTGTTAATACCACCCTCAAATAATACATTAGCAATTTGGTTGTGCACTCCCGGATCATCCACAATTGCATTGTGTATATGTTTTTGTTGTTAGACAATGAACATTTCCTAGGTGAATATCCAATCTTCTTTCTTCTTCCTAGTTCTTAACATTTTATATCTAACTAGTTCTGTATCTGAGTTAAATTCAAATTTAACTAAATAAAAGTAGTCTAAGCTACTCCTTATTATATCAGCTGTCTGGTAGTGAAATTCCTACCAAAATAGGTCTAGCCATTTCAATGATTAGCGGCCACAAACAGACAGACAGAGAAAAATTCTAAAAGACATTATTTTGGTATATGTACTTACCTCGTAAAAATACATAATATGCATTTACTAAAAATGGGATTGTTTTAACATTACATACAAACATTTCATTTTTTTTATTTACATAGGTAAAAATATGAATTAAATAAATTAGTGAATGAAATAGTGAAAATAATTACTTGTGAATTAATAACATAAAAATAATACACACATAACACACTTAAAATGGTTTACATAAGACTTAAGGTACACAAAGGTGGTCTTATCGCTTCGAAGCAACACTATACAGTTCCAGCAGCAACGAAACAACGCCGGTGAAGTTACCGACTTATCCCATGTTTGTTGTATATTAGAATATCCCCCTCGCGGTATATCCAAAGACCAAACTAACTAATAAAGCGACCATATTTTATTACAAATCTCGGACCATAACTATTTCGTTCTTCAAACAGATTATAGTTTGAGGCGATCCCACTATTTATTATAACCATAATTACGTGTACTTTAGGACAAGTTTAAAAATTGTTTACAGCTGTCATAACTCAGCTTGAATCGGTTTATGTCTCAGACTATAATATTGTCTGGAGCTCACACTAGATGACTGATTGATTGTTAGTTGTTTTTTACAAGACGTACATGTGCTTACGCAAGTCCCCTTGCCGTAGCATGACTGTCGAGTGTCACAATTTCCTACATACTTGCCAAGCTTCCTCCACAATATAGAATCGTATAGTGTTATTCGTAGTACTTATTAAAATTTAAAAGTCATTTAGGCTAACAGGTTTCTTACTTATCTTGCACCTCGAAAAATGCGATGGTCACAGTTTTTTCATTGCATCGCGACAGATTTCCTAGTATAAATATTATAATTGATGATACTATTACTATACTATTAGCATATATTTTTATTCATGTGCTTTAATAACTTACAAAGTATTTTTTTTTTCAAAGTCTAGTTCCCGTCTAAGCTATAACGGTGACTTAAGTAAAAATGCGCGATAACGCACAATGTAACAAGCGTTTTATTATTAATTCCTTCAAGACAAACACTTGATATGTGCTTGCTCTATATTAAACCATTATCTAAGTTTTGAATTGATACGTAATATCGATATAAAAGAGATCGTAAAGTTGTACAATTTGATGTTCTCTCAAAGGTAAACGTCTGGGACCGGTAC
>DVZL01005508.1:0-12006 GCA_018236625.1 Lasaia peninsularis
TGTGCAGCCTGCGGATAATGACTGCGTCGTCGATGTTAGTGTCGGTTTCTGTGAATTGACCTGCGAATTATTTAGCTAACCATGTCTTTCTTGAGTAGGCTTTTGGCAGCGATAACCGATATCCACGCGGGCGAAACCGCGGGCGTCCGCTAGTTATCTATAAAAACCGTAAAAAATCACGTTTCTTTTATTGGAGCACACATTAAGTATTCATTTCATTCTATTTTGACTATTTGTTGTTATAGAAGCAACAGAAACACATCATCTAACATATTTTATCTATAGAAACGGCAGAAAAAGCATGTTTGTTGTGTGGGAGCACCCTAATATATTTATTTTATTTTGATTTTTTATTAATTTTATAGTAGTATTTGTTGTTATAGCGGCAACAGAAATACATTATCTGAGAAAATTTAAACTGACTAGCTATCACGGTTCAGCAGATAAAGCCTGGAGATAAACAGACAGACAGATAGACAGGCAGACATAAAGACAGGCAGACGGACAGCGGAATCTTAGTAATAGGGTTCAGTTCTTCACCCATTCGGTATGGAATAATTTGTGCAAAACGCCAAAGCTGATAAATTATTCGAGAAGTCTCTCATACAAAATATAACCGAATGTTGCCATAAAGAATGTAGAGTCGCGACAAGCTGGATCAATGCCAACTCGAATGCAAGCCTATAACCTAATAATCTATCAAACGGTTAGCAAACATATCGGATATAGTCGTTCTAAATTTGCATTTACCTATTCCATCACGTAACTTAATATTATCTGCTGACAGTCTGTCTGTCCGTCACCAAACTCAATCTCATAAATCGTAATAGCAGAACAGTTAATATATTTACAGATGATGTATCTCTGTTGCCATTATAATGACATACAAATAAAAAAAAGAATAAAGTTGAGTTAAGGAGACTCTCATACAATAAACTTTTTTGTTCAGTTGCTTGTATACAGATTATAGATATCGCTATACATATTTAGATCGCAGTACCTACTTATAGACTTAGATTAAATATTTATAGTTTAGTTCTTTTAATATCAACAGATGGCATTATTTGAAAAAGAATCGCGCAAGTAAAAAGTTATATATATACCTACTAATTACGAATTTGAAGCTCGTCAATTTCGTTTTTTCTATAGATTATAGATATTGTACGGAAGCCTTTGTGCGCGAAACTGACTTGCACATTCCAAATGGATTGTGATGGTTCTTCTTTTGTAAAAAAATTGAGCTTCAAATTTAATGTAATCTTATATACATTTTATGAAATAACAACAAAAAGAAAAACGTTAAGTATATAGTTACCCCCCCTACGCCTAGCAACTCCCCGAGTAGGGATTCACCGCCTAATCTGCCTGCCGCCAATATAATGTAAACGCTAAAAACTTAAGCTGCCATTAACATTGGTACCAGCGATGTACTCACGAAATATTTCTAATTCGTTTACACTTACAGTGTGAAATAACTTTTTCACCGACTTTTTTACAGAGCAAGTTTTCAATTCGTTACAAACTTGCCACCTTTACATAATATCGCCTAATATCGTTGGCTAATCGTGGGTGCATATGTATGTACATCTGTTTACCTTTTCGAGGATATTTGCGTGATGACATTGGCTTTATAAAATAAAAAAATAAAAAATTTAAGAATATTATTTTTAAAATAATATTCATCTTCCAAAAGGTATGACATAAATTGGCATAAAAGTTATTTGTTTACAGTTAAGTATAGTAATTACTTATTATCACTACATATTATAAAACAAAGTCACTTTCTCTGTCTGTCCCTATGTATACTTAAATCTTTAAAACTATTTTATTTTGATTTTGATGCGGTTTTCTTTAATAGATAGAGTGATTCAAGAAGAAGGTTTTTGTGTATATAACATGTATAGTATACCTGTGCGAAACCGGGGCAGGTCGCTAGTATTTGATAAAACAGTTTTTCTATTTTATTATTTTCCATGCAAAATTTATTCCTCGTGGAACTCGATGGTGAAATAATTTCGAAGGCGAAAGTTTAAATTCCATTAAAACAAATTTGTCTTTAAATGATTTTCAATTTCCCATAACGTCGCCATCTTGCCGCTCAAGTTTTTCAAGTTCGCTTCTAATTAAAAAGTCTCATTGTTAATTAATTTTGCTTGAATCACTTAGTCAATTTCATTGTCATTTTTTTAAAAATACTTTTTATATTTAAAATTAGATAGGCGTTAACATTACCTAGTAGGCTATTTACGCGATCAACGCTAAGTGCTAGTACTAACAGTTCAATACTTACCTAAACTACAAAAGGGGTTTGACGGTGGTTGTCTCTTACTATCAGAAATGTCCACCGATTAACTGTGTTTTATATATTTCTCGTGTTTCAATAATATTATGCGTCTGTTGTAGTTCTAGTGTCTGTCATAAGTTTAAGATTTTAGTGTTATTTTAGTACGACACTTAGTATAAACAGTTTTCTAACCGTCAGTACATTTCTTCACTGTACAAAGTGTTTTTTGGTTCAAAATACAAACGAGAAAGCCTTTAAATACTTCTTTGTGCAACCTAAAATGGCCTAAATAGTTTGTACCCAAAATAGGTGTATAATTCTGTAAATACAGTATTTGCTTTATGACAACCATCAAATGACAGTACGCTTCGAGGTATTGTGTTGGTAAGCCATTGAACCTGCCAGACACACTCGGATCACAAATCAATCCCACAGATTCACACTTGATACAATAGTGTTGCCAGCACCGAATTTGTGCCTTTCAGATTACTCACGAAGCTTTCAACTTAAATTAAAGACTAGCTGTTCCCGCGATTTAATCCCCTCTATTATCTAATTATTTTATTTTTACATTTCTAAAATAGAGGAGGTCTTAGCTACTCCTTATGACATCAGCCGTCTGCCAGTAAAAATCCTATCAAAATCGGTCCAACCGTTATAAATGTTTTAAAAATTATTTTTAGTGAAAAATTTTCTGCTCTGCTGTAGTCTAGCCGAGGACTTGTATAGAAAAAGGCCAATATCTATTATTTTGATAAACTCATTAAAATCATCACTTGCTCACCAAAGATACGAGTTTTGTCTATAATTAGTCGACACTGAAGGATAGAACAAATGTGTATTAAATCTGATTGTTATTAATGATTTATAGCTTGATATTATCAACAAGTTCAAGGCAATCAATATTACTACTCACTATTTTTAAATTATTTATTAACACATTAAAAAGGACCATAGACATATTATTTTTTTTGACCGTGTGAAATTACTTAAATTTTATTTAAAATTTGCATGCCAATAGGGTCAAATAGAATTCAAGGATATATTGTACAGATTTAAATGTAACCTTAGTGTAGCAAATATATGATTTGATTTGGAATTCTTCCCTTGTTTCAACGAAACTAGAGCAGTTTATTAATACAGTGTAGTGCTTTTATCAGAAATTCTAAGCATTATTTTGATAAAAATATCAGTATTGGCGCCGTTCCAGATTCGTACACTTCATATTACGAGCTTTCGGATTCGCCGCTACGAGAATTAGCAATACATCGGGGATAATATTCAGCAGAGTAAAGGGTTTCATATTTTTATTATTCGGTGTTTTCATTATAATATGGAAAGTAAACAAGCTGAAGGTTTCCAGTTGGTTGGAGATGCAATAAATATATTTTTCCATAGATAATAAAGATCGAATTTTGGTAAAAGTTTGCTTATTGGAAACTACTCTGTAGTGTAACGGTGCGGCTGTCATCTGTTAAGACCTTAAGCAGCGTCGGGCAACTTTTCTTAAATGTTTTTTCAGATTATTCTGAGTAAGCATTACATTGCCCGGGATTGGAATGTGCCCGAAGTGGCGATATGGTTGCCACATATCACATCAGGGCCCTAGTACTTTGGCTAATCGTGGGTGTTCTAGTATACCTACGAGTCATAGATAAACTAGCTCATTTCTGCCTACCACTTATATATAATAGGCGTGAAGGTACTTTTTTCAAAAGAGGAAGTTCGTTTCTTTAGTTAGAAATACACTCGGCCTATAAATGCCAAAGATCAATTTTTATGAGCTAAAATCTTTTGTTCACAAATAATAAAACACACTCCGCCCATAAATATCCCAAAAAATATCCCTGGACATATTACACAAACTGATCCAACCCCAAAGTAATCAAATTATATGCTTGAGTTATGGGTGTTAGCCAACGATACTAATACATAGAAATATCGAAATTAATACCAGAATGAATGTAATAGACAACAAGACCCGGAAATACAGACATATATTCACCACATAGCCTGCCGCTGTCGGGAATCGAACCCAGGCCAGGCAGGATGGTTGATGGCTTTAGGCATGTATGTTAACCCCTCGACCAACGAGACGGTATAATAAACACCATAGATTAAACTTCATTTAAGGTAGGTTCGTTTGTTGGCAAGAAATCAACTCCTATAGACACCAAAGATAAAAATTCACTTTAGATATGTTTGTTTCTTGGTTCTAAGAATGAATTAGCTCATATAATTTTGATCGAACTTTACTATAAGTAAGTTCGTTTGAATTTTGTTAATTCTCTATCCTCTAAATCGGAACATAACAATTACGAGCACACTTAGAGCGATCACGAATAAGACACCAAAAAAAACGCATGGCTTTCGCCAAGGCTATTACTTTTATATATTTTTTAAATCAATTATAAGATAATCAAAAAGGATTACCGATTAAAAAAAATATTTAAAGAAAACAAGATGCAAAGTAAAAAAAATTATGCGGTAAAACATGCTATTCATTGAATAGTATTTTTATCGCATATCGCAATAATTAAATAATCTGAAAAAAATATATACCTACCTAATGTAAAAACTCCCTCATCGAATGCTAATTGTACTTGACCGTTATATTCGGAAATATAAAAGCTTAAAAAACCTTAAATAAGAATTTGACCACAGAGTATGTAATCGTGTAACAATTACTTGTGTGTGTCAAATGCATGGTAGTGTGTGTAATATTTTTCTTATTGATCTAATGAACTTTGAATGAAAGAAATGATGATGAAGTAGTCACTCTATGTATTCTCAAAATATCTAGTTAGATATTCACTAACAAATAAACCATTTAAAGTTGTGTGTTTGAAACGAGATTTTATTTGCTGTATTTATAGGCAGTAGTTACGGTACGAAACCCTTCGTGCAACGAGTCTGACTGACTCGAAATTGGCCCCTTTTTATATTTATTTTTAACGGATCAGCTGATAGACATCTCTCCTGCCGATAATAAGCTCGCGTATCGTACTGTAACATTTTTATATAAATATATAGTCAAATTTACATAAAAACGTACATAGTTAGGTACTATTATTACATTTATTTACGTTTACAGAGAACCTTCGGTAATCCGACAAACAAGCAAGACTGAGTTGGACTATCGAAATTTTTGGATTATAGAGGAATGCCTAAGACCGGTTTTTTTACAAAGAGTAACTACCGATTGACAAATTACAGATCAAATGATAATATTTCATTTTTTTATATTAATTAAAATGTCAATGCTTCGCACTCTCGTTTCTGGGTTTATGATTACATTACTGGATACGTATAACTTATGCACAATGAATTAACAGTAAATAATAGGACGTACCGCAATTACAAGTAGTCAAATTCAAACTAAGTCAAACAATGCTTACGCGTTACGTGTACAATAGCAGTGGCGGGTAGAAGTTGTGACCTGGTCAAATCTGCGTGATCTATAATCCAAAAGATTGTCAAGTAATTCAATAATAATAGACATGATGGATTACAGAGGGCGCCGGATTATACAGGGGCCGGATTATCGAGGGTCCACTGTACTTACAAATAGATCTTTCTAGTAACCATTGGCACTTATATACGTATTTAGGTAAACTATCAGGGCTTAAGTAGGTACATAAAGAGGCTTTCTAAAGTATAAGTAAGTATACTCTAAATCGTAAGATCCCTAAACTTGTTGAAGTACACAAGTTTTCAAGTAGACTAAGCTTTAAGTTGTTAATGGACCCTCGAAAGGTATAAAGTTTGTTATTCTAAGACATATTACTGTCTTTACTTAATGTTTCTCTATTCTGTTTGGATATATTTATCTAATCCTAATATATTTTTAATACTATAAAAGCTAGATAGGCAAATAGGTTGTTTCCTTTCAATAATTTAATTAAAAAATTAAAGCTTCTGACTTAAATAGATACATATCTTTATGTCAGCTCCCTTGCGTGGTTGGCGGAGAGTGACCACTGCCAAGTGTCACGATGTGTCACTTGTCTAAATTTCCCCCCCTTTAATTACTGTCTTCATACAAACACACCGGTTTCGGATAATTTTACCGCGCATTCGTCGGCGCTCATCCAATTTAAATTTTAAATTTTTAAAAGTATTGTACTTAAAGCTAAAATATGTACTATGAATAGTTCACATTCGTAATAAAGACCTATCCCCAATATTAAACATCTATCACATTCTTTCATTATTCAATTTTGGTCTATTAACCGAAATTTAAATATAGCGACATCTTTTATTTGTCGGGAAAGAAACTTAATTCCCAAGTAAAAAATTACGCTTTTTGTATGGGAGCCCCCTGAACTGTATTCAGTTTTTACTATTTGTTATATCGGCTACAGAAATAGATAAAAAAGTACCTTCACGCCTATTATCCCGGAAGAGATAGGCAGAGGTAAGTCCAGTAGATATACTCGAACACCCACGACTAGCTAAGGTACTAGGGCCCAATGTGATAGGTGGCAAGCTTATCGCCACTTCAGGCACATTCCCAATCCCGGGTTATGTAATGCTTACTCAGAATAATCTGTAAAACGTTTAAGAAAACTTGCCCGGGACCTTACGTGGCTAACCATCTTAATAGGCGACAGCCGTACCCTTACACTACAGAGGCAATACATCATGTGAGAAAATTTCAACTATCTAGCTGTAGCAGTTCACGAGATAAAACATGGTGACAGACAGACAACAAAGTCTTTGTAATGGGTTACTGCTTTACTCTCTAGGTACGGTATTCTAAAAATAAGCTATTTAAGTAAGTCATAGGTTATCATATTGAGAAACATTCCTACATAGTGTCGAGCGCTAATTGAAGAAAATTTAAATTAAACACAAAGAATAATGTAACAGTTTCAAAAGAAAATCATTAAACCCAAAGCTATTTTGAGAGTCCCTATTGAAAACTCAACCAACAGACTATCTCTTAAGGAATATGAAAAATGTTCTGAATTTATGAGAGTTAAGGAACTATCTGAAACGCCGCGAGGCAGAATACTATTTTAAATTTGGTACTTGTCAGTGCATCGCTGCACGTTGGAAACGGAGCTTGGGAAAGGGAACAAATTTTTCATTTTACATCATTATTTTCAAGTGGGTTGGTATTTCATAAATTTCATTGGTACAGGTAAATGCAAAATAATTTTAGTAAGTATAAAACGCTGCCATTGTATGAATAAATTTGCATCGCGCGAGAATAATGGCTCTGACATCGGTTAACCGCAGTTTTTGTCTTGTCTGCGGTTTTGTGATAGCGGTGAATTCTGATTCGGTGAATATTCAGATTCAAATTATTGTTATCATGATTTTTATTTATGATTATTGATATTGTTAATAATTATATAACCGATATGGCGATGGACTTGCCAATTGTGACGTCATGGGACCTAATATGGTCAGCTAATTATGGACGGGTAATATTACCTCTGCCTACCATATCAGGATATGGGCGTGACGATATTTATTTATTCTTATAATCATTTTATTGTATTTATTATATGCTCTTTTTTATGGTATAAGACAGCGAACAGGCACGTGTGCCTCCTGATGGTAAGATACAACCGTGGCCTATAGACACCATAGATGTTGAAGGTGCGCCGCTGTCCTGTGGTCGGCTACCCTAACCTCCGGACTAGAACATGACAATGTCATTATGGTGGCTGAAATAGCTAAGACGGTGGATCCCTACCCGGGGAATTGTTGCACAGCGCTCTACCACCAGTGGTCATGTTTGTGGGCCACATACCAACATGACCACTGGTGGTAGAGCTAACCTATGCTCGCCTCTTACGAGCTGCCTGGTAAGAAGGCAGTTGGTCTATTCTACAAAGAAGACCCGTACCAACACGGGGAAAAAATGTTAAAGCCTGTGTCACACTTTAAGAAAAAATTGTAAAAAATCTGAATAAAAAATTTGATTTCAAAAATACATACGAATTGAGTGTTTGTGAAGTTGGTAAGTAAAACCTACGCCTAACTCGCAGATTGTTAACCCTATAGACAAGCCCCTATTAGTCGCACATCAAATAAATATCTTACAAAGAATCTGGAAAACAAACCCCTATTTAGTCGATCTCAATCCAGCCGTCTCTTGGTAAAAATCCATTTCAATCCAAATATATCTAATCTCAGCGAACGCTAGAACTGGTTACAAATAATATCTCAATGTATTATAATTACGTCGCAATAAATTACGTCGTTCGAAACGGCTTGACTAATTTTAATAAAACTTTAAGCCCACTTTGTTGTTCTGGGAATGGGTTGTTACTTTATCTTTCATCAAGTGCGGGATGTACGAAGTTCGCCGTGACAGCTAGTATTCTATATTTTTCATCGTTGACGCTTGGTATAACTTCCACATATTATACATGTATTAAATATATGAACTTCTTTACTTCTTGCTTCTATATAATACAAATGAATCGCTTATTGTGTTGCTAAGCGGAAAACTCGAGAACGGCTGAACCGATTTCGCTAATTATTTTTTTATAACATTCCTTGAAGTACGAAATATTCTAAAAACAATTGCTTTTTTTAAACTGTCATACAAAATATTCGTAATAATACTTAAAAATCAATTTGAACTTTAATACCACACTATAAAGTTTGAATTTTAGAGGCGGGTTTCCCAGAATACAAAACAATGGAGTCGTAAAGTGTCATATAAATATTAGACCAATATTTATCAATATTTAGTATAAAAGGCATTCAGGATTCGAATGAAATTTTAGAGAGAAGTTTTTTTTCATTATTTTGGTTTTGAATTTAATTTTCCTTATCTACGAGCGGTACGAAAATCGCCGGGACAGCTAGTTACTTATAATTAAATATTATTTTTGATATAGAGGACTGGATTTTCTGATTGCAGCATCAACAGGGCTAAAACTAAAATAACTGATGATGCTGTAAAAAACAAAACCAGTCGGCTATAAAACTTTAATAACTTAAGTTTTAGCTATGATGCTGCTGTAAAAAGCAAAACCGGTCGGTTATAACATTTTAGGAACTAAAGTTTTAGCTATGATACTATTGTAAAAAGTGAAACCGGTTGGCTATAAAACCTTAGTAATTTTAGTTTTAGTTATGATTCTGCTGTGAAAAGCGAAACCGGTTGGCTATAAAACTTTAGTAACTGATACTGTAAAAAATGAAATCAGTCGGCTATAAAATTTAAGTAACTTAAGTGTTAGCACTAATAATGCTTTAAAAAGCGAAACCGGTTAGCTATAGAAAAAGTACATGTGCTTTTTCATTTAAAAATGGCTACAAATAAATTCTACTAAAAAGGAGCCATATGGAGTACAGGATTTCATTAGAGCTCGAAAGGGTGGAAAAAATGCAGTAAATCGTTTTTATAGCATTATTTTGCGAGGGTTCCGTACAGAATTAATGACGTGAAAGAATTTGCATATGAAAACGAAAATTGCAGGGATTATCATAAAAATGTTGAATTGTATCGCCTCTGTGTAAAATAGTCGGTGGCCAACCTTGATGAACGAGATCTCGAGTTTGATTTCCGGGCAGAGCAACTTGTACTTTGAGTTTTTTCAGTTTATATGAAAAACATAGCGTTGCTTACCAATCTATACTATCTATACTAATATTATAAAGAGGAAAGATTTGATCAATAGTTTGTATTGAATAGTCTCCGAAACTACTGGATCGATTTGAAAAATTATTTCACCATTAGAAGCCGACATTATCCCTGATGAATATAGGCTACCTTTTACCGCGGGAAAATGCTGCATTCCTACGGGAAAACGGGTAGTCGGAGAACGGGTAGTAAGAATTATCTTTCCGCACTGATCTTTGTCCTATAACTTCTAAATGGCTAAACCGATTGGGTTGAAATTTCATACGGATATTTCGATGATTTGAAATTTAATGTATTATTTAAAAATACAATTGGACCCGATAGGTGGCGCTGCTATCAATATGTCTACTACGAACTAATCGTACGAAGCCGGGCCGAGCAGCTAGTTTCATATTCAACAATGATAAACTAAAAACTACGTATTCTATATTCCAATACAGTAAGGTAATATTACTACGGCATTCATTCCCATTAGATATCCATATTTTAGGGTTCCATATTCAATGGGTAAAAACGCGTCTCGTTATTAAGACTTTGACTATCTCTGTCTGGCTGTCAATTAACAAGTTGTATCTCATAAAGTGTGATAGCTAGGAAGTGGAAATTTTCACAGATTGTGTATTTCTGTGGCCGTTATAACAACAAATATTAAAAACTTAATAAAAATTATAATGACGTAAATATTTAAGAGGACTCTTATACAACGAATGTGATTTTCCACTTTTCATTGGTTATCTGGAAACAAATTAATTGTACTGTTCCATAGATGTCACTATGCATAATTAGATCGCGATTTATTTTTAAATCTCGAAAGCTATGTAAGCTATGTACTAATTATGTGTAAAATAATGTCAAGCCCGCCAAGCGCAAATCGACTCGCACTTGGTCAGGTTTTATAAAAATGTATAACATTTTCGTATTCAATACGCGATTGTTATGATGTTGTTACTTTTTACATTATAGCCATATTTACATTCTTTTGTTATGTGGAATTTTTATTATACTCGCGACTTCATCCGCGTTTTTATTTAATTATTTTATTTCATGCATATCTCTGAGTGTCGGGAATCGAACTAGAGCCTCGCGGTTAGTCGATGTTGTTAGGCGGGTACACTAGGCACTTGGCCAACGAGGCGGTCATGTTTTTATGAACTAACAATTTTATTTTAAAACCTATAACTCAACTTTACGGCCATGTTGTACCACTTTCAGTTATTGCGACATTTAAGTGGCGACCTTTTTGGTAATATAAAAAGTAACTTCACCTTTTCTAAGCTCCTTTATTTTACTTTTAGAATACGAGAGCACAACTTAATGGCAAACTAAATTGAGTGAATGCTACGCAGTTTTTACGATCAATATATCTAGGGTTTTAGGTCTGATGTGCAAATTTGCCTGCTACCCCAACCGCCAGACCGGAACACGACAGTGGCATGGCGATAGATATAGGTAAGAAATAGCATTCGAAAATTTACCATGTAAACACTTAACAAACATTCAAAAACGGAACAAAAAAACAAGTGCGAGTTAGCCTCACGCATGATGTGTTCCATATCTAGAAAAACGGCAAAAAACACGTTAATTATATGGGAGCACCCTTAATATAATTATTTAACCATTCGTTGTTTTAGTGGCAACAGAAATACATCACGTGAAAATTTGAGCTTTTAAGCTATCACCGTTTTTGAGATACAGCCTGGTGACAGACAGACAGACAGAGAGCGTGCGTTTTTACACTTAGGTTACTGAACCCTAAAAACATACAAATTGAGGTCCTCCTTTCGGAAATGTTCGAGAAGCTGTAACTAACATTGTATAATGTGCTACGAAGTCGCTACGCCCCTGCTACGCCGCGATGTAGACATTCTTTCATATACTAGCGATCCGCTACGGCTACTTCTTTTATATTATATTTTCCTTTTGAATCACTCTATCAATTAAAAAAACTCCATCAAAATCCGTAGGGTAGTTTTTAAGATATTTTAGCTAGACAATAGTAATCTTTACAGATGATGTATTTCTGATATAAATTTACTGTTTTTATAGATAATTATGAAAGCTAGGCAGTTAAAATGTTTACAGATTATGTATTTCTGTTATCGCTATAACA
>DVZL01005509.1:0-12005 GCA_018236625.1 Lasaia peninsularis
AGTTTTGAATACGCACGAATATGTTTCATTGCTTTATTAAAATCGCGGATTTTGTTGTTATTATTAATTTTGTTATCTTTTCATTATCACTTTGTTACTGTTGTTAATTTTGTCAATTGTTGCCTTAATTTTATCGTTTTTGTTATTGGTTATATGTATTTACGTATAATTGAATGGATGAATAATAATAATAATATCATTATTATTTCTATTTCTATTCGTATTTTTCTACGGATGCTTGCTGCAATTCTTTTACTAATATAATTTAAAAAGATAAATACTTTTTTCCTTTGACCCAAATACTGGTAACTTCTGCACGTTTGTTTACATAATTTATACCTTCCCGTGACAGATAGTATAGTTTATTTCAACTTATAGCTTACTTGTGCCTGACGAAACATAGTTTCGAGTTTAATTTACGGGGTTAACATAGCAAACTAAACACTATTTTTATTTTTTGTTTATTTTATTATATAGAATATAGATGTAATTAGATTTTTAAGTTCTGATATCCTTTTTATCCCGTTTTTTATTTTATATCTAATTTTATTGTATAATTTTTATTCAACTGCCATTATTTTCTTTTTTCCTGTTGGTTCAAAGGTCGGCTGGTAATTAAGCTCGCCTTTTGTATTACATATTTGTATATTATGTACAAAAAAGATGAAATAAATAAATAAAAATATCGAGGATATTTGGGATATCGCCGGTACGATATTATTTTTAGGGTTCCGTACCCATAGGGTAAAAAACGGAATCCTACAAAGAATCCGTTGTCCGTTTGTCTGTCTGTCACCAGGCTGTATCTCATGAACCGTGACAGCTAAACAGTTAAAATTTTCATAGATAATGTAATACTAAAACCAGAATAAAACAAATATATAAAGGGTGCTCCCATACAACAAACGCGATTTTTTGGTATTTATATAGATTATGACACGGAACCCTTCGCGCGGGTCCGATTCGCACTTGACGGTTTTTTTTATTTACATCTTAAAGCGGATGATGAAAGGCTTAATGACATCCATCTCATGTATGAGCATCCAATATGAAATTATCTGAGGCAAAATGAAATACAAATTAACAAAGCGAATTGCTATTTTCGTATACATGTCCTTTTACACTTCGTTAAGTAAAATGGCGTCATCAAAGGCGGCGTTTAGCTGAGATATTATTATCGATGCTCTTTTGGATCGCTCTAATCATTCCTTTTCATCTTTACGGGGAATTAAAGAACGATTTTGAGATTTCTATACCGATGAGCAAGATATAATCGCTACTCAAACGTTTGTAGCTAATAGGGAATATTCATGTTTTTTTTAAATTTTTTTTAACAATACATCAAGTAATTAAATAACCACAGTGTAAGGAACATGCAGTGGTACGACGCCTTTGAAGTTGCGGTAAATGCCGCTTTTGTCAAGACATTCGTAATTGTCGCAGGGTTGGCACCTTTTAATTTTATTTAGTCTATTTCACTTTTGCTTATTAGTAGTACGTGTATGTATGTAGGATATCAGGAATATAATGTAATAACAAAAACAAGTCAATAGATCATTTTATTGTTGGGGAAAATACAATGCAAATGTATGTGTTCTTCAGACTATCGGAAGTTTTCCCTATTAAACCATACTTCCATCTACGCCTTACATCTGAAATGTATCATAAACATATTAATATTGAGACAATTTATTTCGCCATCTAGAATCTACAAATGCATGTGGTACTTCCGAAAACCATGAAAATAATACCTGTTTTGATTTTATATAAAAAGTCGCGTCTGCTATTTTGATTTCAGATATTGTATTCGAAATTGTTTCCATCGACATATTTGTAATAAAAAATACTTGTAATTAACATACAACATTCGTTACTGATCGATTTATTCAAAGTTTCACCCGCATTTAATTGGAAAATAACGTGTAGTACAATATGCAATTACGTACGCAAGATATATACGTGTAATCAATTCTATTAAATATCATATTTCAAATGTCATTGCAATCATCCGCCATAATAAAATAAAATTTATTAATTATGTAGACTTACCTTTTTACTTTTGCGGAAACTGATGAAATTTTTAAGTCTTATTTATACGAGACTAGCTGTGCCCGCGACTTCATTCACGTTTTTATTTAATTAATTTATTTTATACATTCCTAAAATAAAATTAGCCTGAGCCGTTCCTCATTACATTAGCCTGCCAAGCTGTTTGCCAGTGAAAGTCCCGTCGTAATCGGTCCAGTGCAGCCTTTTGAGAGATTAGCGGGTACAAACAGACAGATAGACAAAGATTCTAAAAATGTTGTTTTGGTATATTTGTCTTTTAAATAAGCATAATATGCGCTTAGTAAAAAGCGGTTATTTCAATATCACACGCAGACACTCCAATTTTATTAATTTGCTTAGATTATGACATGCACTATCTCAATATAATATGTAGTGTGGATCATTTTTTTTATAGGATATACAAAAAAAACAAAATTTTAATAAAATACTCTTATTTCAAAATGTGTCACACCTGGCCGTTATGTCCTGAGCAAGTGTATGGCCGCTCGGGCTCACTTTTTAGGGTCACTTTTCTTGGAAAGGTATGTAATTCTTGTATTTGCATACTTTGTGAATATTGCCTTTGTTATTTTAACTTTATGGTCAATGAATATATCACTATCATGATGTTCTACGTCAGGAAACAAATTTTATTCATCACCTGACGTAGGCATTTACCCTCAACATAATATGTGGTATACTTTGTACTATTTTTTTTACTATTGTCTAAACCTTGCCTGGTAATTTTTTCGCACAGACGACACAACATTATTACATATTGTGAAGCATATTTTAAATAGCCTTTTGTTTTATTTATGGTGTATAAGGCTACTATTATTGCTCTAAGTAGACCCTTGAGACATGTATCGCACTTAATTTTTTTAAATGGAAAATACAACGTATCCAGCTATGAATTCAATTATGTTTTCGCCAAAAGTAGAGAGAAATGTTGGGATTCTATATCTAAGTCCACAGTGTCATCTACAACTACTCTATCTATTTCTTGTATAGTTGTACGATGACTAAAATATCCTCCGTATTAATAATAATTATCTGGGCTGAGCACTCTGTCCGCCCACAAAGTCCGGTGAAGTTGTAAGAACCACTCGGTTAGCAACAAGTTAGTCCGTATCAAAAAAAAGGTAGTAACATTTATTTTTTCGACAGAAGAACAATTTGAAATAGGTACTGATATTATTTTCTAATGAAATACAGGTACACCATCGAAAGCTCATTGTGAATTAAAAGTTTTTTATAAATGAATTCAAATTGACGCATTGTGGGATTATTTGAAAAACCATTATGGCTGCGTATCTTTGAAAACAATCTTTTTACAGCTTTCGATAAATCTAGACTTGATAGGGTAGCGATATTTTTTACAAAGATCCCATGGATATCTTGCGTCTCCGTCATCAAATCAACTCGGTAATACTCGATACTGCTATACGAGAGTGGCGTAAATTTTTGCAAAATTTGATTACATACACACACACTGACAATGGGACAAGTGAAAGTAAATAAAAATTTGTTAAAAGAAACAAATGAAAAAAATGTAAGAGAAACACACGGTTTACAAAATTCATCAAATAAAAATATATTATACAACAAATTTCAATTTTATCGACATCTATAATATTGCAGTACAGTACCATCACTTAACAAAGTCGTAAAAATTTGAGACTTTCTTTAAGGGAGAAACTAAATTATACTCTATTCTTTACAAATTAAAGACGAAAATTGTTAATTACAAATTTGTTGTCTCGTGGGGAGTGCAATTTCAGATATCATAACTTCGTTATTTTAATTTAAATCTTAAGTCGTACCTTTAAAGTATTAAATTCGTAAACAGAGAGTAACGCGCACGTAAGGCTTATCCTTTACTAAATGATCTAAGTTCATACCAAACACTGTAGATTTCACTAGCGCCAATATGGAAGGTTTTTGAACTGTTATTTATAGCAACAGCTGGAGACATTTTAGTTATTCTCCTATAAGAGATGTTACTCCTTACCTATACCCTCCATACCCTTGCATAGATACAAGATGTTTCTGAAAATCGACTTAATCACGTAATTTACATAATCGATTTACAAAAAATCGATTAATATTACTCTAAAAATCGATAATAAGAAAATAATAATCGATTATTTTTTAACATCCCTATTCAACTGTCAATCTGACAATAGTGGGATGTCTGATGTTTTGTAATTTGACAGAATGCGAAGCAGCCGAAAATATTTATAAACATAAGTACAGAAATTCATTATGTATTAATTTGAAATTTGTTTTTGGAATAAATTCTTGTTGTATCTAATGGCTCTATTCCCTGCATATGCTTCAGAAGACAAAGAAGTAGACGACAAATTAGGTATTTATTGTAATAGTATATAAATAAAATGCTATGTAATACTAAATATTAATAAAGTAATATATTATTCAGAAGTTGTTATGAATGAAACAGAGTACATTTTGATTGTAGGGACTTCTTTTTTGGTGGTACGAAATAAATTAGTTTTGATGAATAAAAATTTTGCTTGAGAAATTTGAACAGCAAATTGAAAATTGAATTTATCTGTAATAATGTCTTCATGCACACAGGTCTCCTGATGGTAAGAGACAACTGTGGCCTATGGTGTCTATCATAGGCCAGACTGTCCATTGGCCAAGGTTTTAAGCCTGACGAACAAGTCGGCTATTCTAAAAAACTGAAACACGACAATGTCATTATGACGGCAAGAATACGAAAAGTGGTGAAAATATAATCTAATGAATATATTTCATTAAATATATTTAGCTATAGTATATTACCTAATACTATTTCCAGAATGGAAAGAAGATGATGCTTTTCCCTCGGATATTCTTGAGTCTCAGCTATTAGCAAGTGATACTGAGGAACTTGAACCTGTAATATCTAAGAAAAATGACTCAAAGGCCAAGAAACAAACATGTTCTGATTCTACTGACCAAGACTACTACATAGATCCTAAATCAGATTATGGAAACTTGCGTGTTTCCACCCTCTACTATCCAGGACGGCCGGAGTAAGTTTAGTACATATATTTAACCATGAATGCCTATTTTTTTTCTATATATTTGTAAGCTAAAGTTCATACCCTTCATTTCTTTGAACTTTATTTTTTTAAATGAATATAACATAATCGATTATTTTCATTGTTTGTTTTATTTTTTAACTTAAGTAGTCTCTACAGTTAGGAGATATTTCTCCTTAACCCTCGGCATACCTGGTGGTAAAAACTTACATGGTATGCCTGGTAGGTAAAAAAAAATTCTTGTACAAATTGGTATCAAATAGTAAAATGTATGATTTTAGAATAAAATTATAAATGTTCTTTAGGGTTTCAGATAAAATATGTGTTTGAATGAAACAGTATTTTCAATAAAATGTTTAATTAACTTTTTATTCATTTTTTAACATAAATTAAACATGTATGTCTATACACATGCAAAATCAATTATAAGAAAAGAGATCTCAATCAGACTTTGAGAGATATTAGGCACATATTATGTTATCTTATATTCTAAGCTAAAATAATTCGTCTTCTTCACTTCCAAGGCCATTTTTAAGATCTTGTTATAGAAGCAATTTTCAAACTGGAGAAATCTAGTGTGCCTAGATCATGCAATTCTCTCATGGCTCTTATACACCTAACAGTTGTATTATATTGTGCTATATTTCTTTGATGGACAAATGAAACATCTATGTCCTACACCTGGCTATGGTTATCTTAAAGGCGGGCCTTCTTGGAGTCGAATACAGTTGGCAATTATAGACATGGCAAAATACACCTGTAGAAAAAGCGTGTTTTCTGTCTTGATTTCAGATATGATTATATTATAAAACATCTGTGATAGTTTTTAACGTCAGGGCAGTTGGGCATTTGAATATTTTTTTCATTTATTCCTGCAGTGTTCAACATCCACAAGAATAGCTTATATTATAGAATATTATAACTACTGTCTGTGATTCTCAATTTTGATTTATAAAAGAAAATGATACCGAAAGTTAAATTCAAAATAATATATTGACCTTCAAAAATAAATCCATCAAATTCATTCATAAAATATTTATAATGCCAAATAAAACAACAAAAATGTTACATTTTAAAAAATTGAATTCCCAGTTATATAATGTTTATTTATACTTAATTAGAAACAAAATAACAACAAATTAATACTTACATGAAATTGTCGCGCCGTATGCCTGGTAGGGTCCGTGAGACCCGAAAGCACATTACCTAATGTCTGCCCACCCATAAGGTTAAATTTTGATACCCGATGGGGCGATAGATTTGTATGATAAAAAAAGATGTCTGTATTTTCAAGACTGAGAGCTTAATTAATTTAATTTGGTAGTTATTTAAGTATTGATATGTATTAGTATAATTGACTAACACCCACAATGCAAGCATATAATTTGTTTACCTCAATAATCAGATTGCTGCACCGAGTCACGGTTTGACATCCCAAGAGACAGCTCTTGATGTTGGTGTTGTAAAAAGCCAATAGTTATTTCTCAGGCTGAACACTGCTAGCCCATAAAGTACACTGATATTATAAAAACCAACCTGTAAGCAAGAAATAGTAATTATTAAAAAAAGTGTAATTTTCCCAGTGATAATTATATATTATGTTTGTATAATTTGAAATATTGTTGCCGGGATACTTGCAAAACATTTTATTCTTGGATTAAAAAAACAGTACTGAAATAATATTTTCTATCTTATTCCACTAGCTTGCTCCCTTAACTTGTAATTTTAATCACCTTAATCTCTATTGTTATAAGCTCCTGGCATTAAATCAATGAAAAGCCAATCAATTTTCTGAATATCTTGTTTGTGATACACACACAAAAATATTGCATTAAGACTTGTTAATCCATCCCAATTATTTCTTCCTCAATTTAGGGCTTAAAACTCATGAATTTATTTGATGACAATATTTTTTTATTGAATTTTAGATATCACTATGCCAAAGGTGGAAAGGGTACTTTTGGTATAAAACGCAATCGCAATGACAAACGAGAGCGTCGTTATTTCGCCCGTTGCGTCCCTGACGAGCCAGAAGCCCCTGCCGTAACCCAGCGCAGTAATAACTATCTCTCCTTACTTGCACAGACACCTAAAGATGTTACACTTTGGGAGAGATACATTGACTTTCAGGTATACCCAGATTTTCATTTAATGTAAACTTTCTATATATCCATAGCATTACAAATTCTTTTATGGGCCAATGTATAAGTTTTTACAATAAACATAAAAGATCTACCACAAAAAATATGATTATCGAATCATTGAATATGTAGTTGACAAAAATGCATGGGATTATCAAGCCCTCTGAATAGGCAATGTGCATGTAATTTAAACAAGCCCAAAAAAGGAATATACCCACATAAATATTTTTGCCAATATTCAAGTTTTATCAATCAAATTAATTCTTAAAATGTAATATTTTTGAAATTCCCTCATAAATTTCAAAAACGCAACGCCATTGTCGAAACGAAAAATTTTCGAACATAGGGACAATACAATATTATATATATATATATATCTTATTTATCACTATTTTACAAATATATTCAAAAGAGTCGCCGTATTCAGATCTATTTAGCAAATTTTAGAATTGTATCACATATATTCTATTCTGGTATGTTTATATTATAAATGTGCAAATATGTTGTTTTGGTGCTGATCTTGATGAATAGATTATGAACATGGTCTAATATTTATTGTAATTGTATTGATTTTAGTCCAATATTTATAATAAATGTAGGGTAGACAATAATCTCAAAAACGTGATAGACTGAGGGCAGTTTGCTTTTTTATATTATTTATTATAGTTTCATATTATACATTACATACGACATTAATTTTCTAGCATTATAAAAGGCTTGTCTGGATAAAGATAACATTTTATGTCTGAGAGTGGTGCTATGAAAATAAAATATTTTACCCAAACAATAAATTACTATTACGAAGGAAGTGTCGACTGGCATATCAGCTATGGTTATGACAAGAATGGGCGATCTTCCTGTGAAGTAATGAGAAAAAATGTATAATCCGTTATACTTTTTATTGTGCAAGAAAGAAAAGATAGGACTTGCCGTCACTTACATACTCGTAATAGGTGAGTAAGAATGTATACCTGTACGTTATAGGAGGTATGTGGGAGTGCGGAGGCGGGGCTGGAAGCGGCGGAGCGAGCGGCGGCGCGCCTCCCGCACGAGCGGCGGTTGCGGCGCCGCCTACTGCGGCTTATGGCGGACGCGCTGTCTCCGCGTCCGCATCTGCAGCGCCTCCGAGACATGCTCGCTACAGGTCAGAGAGAAAATTTGTAGGGAGCTAGTAGAATATGCACGAGAGCGCGAACGCTGAAACGTTCCCCTTGCATCTCCCGCGATTTGGCTACGACGCGGTCCATATGACCGAGAGGTCGGTAGGGCCATGGGTTGGTGGAGGGTCAAGGTCGGAGAGATTTCATCCTACTAATATTATATATGCGAAAGTTTGTGAATATATATGTATAAATGTTTATCACTCTTTCACGCAATTACTACTGAACAGATTACGATGAAATTTCGTATACACGTAGCTGAAGAGCCAGAATAAGACATAGGCTACTTTTTATCCCGGAGTTCCCGAGGGATCGGGGTTTACACGGGAATAACGAGGCACAATATGGTGCGAATTCTAGCAGGTCCGAGCTCTAAAGTACCCGTCATGAGAAGCTATAAATATTATATAAATAAACTTCTTTTACTAAGTAAATATTTTTACTGCGAGATAATAATGAACTGTCCATATTCAATTGAAGTAATAGTATAGACGGGTTATATGAAAGTAATAACCTTTTTAATGAAGTCTAATATTATTTGACGACTATGGTTTAGGTGCTTTGTGGAACAGAGACGCGCCGATTGCAGGGAATGCAAACCTTCGGTTCACTATTTTGAAATAAATTTAAATTAACAATAACATCCTTAATTAAAACACTTTTGACGAATAAGAACTTTCTTTAAACTATGATTAAAATATTTTAATTTTAAATATAGGGAAATATTCTTTAATTTTATAAGTAATAAAATAAATAAATAAAATCTTAAATTATGTGTTGTTTCTGGCCTTTCTCCTATCAAAACATTATCAATTACAATTATATTTATATAAATTAATTTGACGTGTAATATAAATTACGATGTTATCTTGTGACAGAGAAAGATGTAAATGTACGGTTGGAGTTATGGGAAGCGCTTTTATCGGCGTTGCCGCGAGAGAGCGGCGTGGACGCTAGTGCCCACGCCGCCGCCGCCGCCGCTGCGCTCGCCGACACTCGCGCCCTACCCGCCGCTTATCCGCGTCTGCTTCTGGCACACGGTGAGTACCGACCTATTCCTCAGACACTCGCGCCCCACCCGCCGCTTAAAACTGTGAAAGTCACATCCAATCCATTAAAAATTGGCTTCCTACGGTCCTTAGTAAGGCTCGGGTAAAATTCTCCTCCACGGTAGCATTGACATCGGCTTGTTACTTTTGTTACGTAGAGTTCACTTGGATACTAAAAATATCCGTTAAAAAGAAAACACCTGTATTCATACCATACACAAAAGTTACGACTAAAATTCACGCATACATTAATTTCTCACACTAAAACACTACACAATTCACAAAAACCGAATCGCTTATTATAGCATTTACAGAACGGATACTCGTAATGTCTCACAGACGCTCTTAACGTACTTCTCGAGAATGGAACGGTCTATTGAAATCTTATCAACTTTGAACTTGATTATTCCAAAAATCACCTCATACATCACCATGACGTAGTATTATTTTATTCGAGATCAATCTATTGCGCAATTGTATACTATTATGAGAACTAGTCGCCCAGCCCGGCTTCACACGGTCGGTTAGTAGTTGACATAATGACAGAAGCGCTAATTACCGAGTCCAATTGTATTTTTAAATTATCCAGGAAACCATCGAAATATCCATACAAAATTTTAACCCAATCGGTTCAGCCGTTTATAAGTTATGTGAAATAGATAAGTACGGAAAGATGGTAAAAAGTAGCCTACGTTCATTAGAAATAATGTTGGCTGTAGTTTCGGAGACTATTCAATACAAACAAATAAACAATAAAATCTTTATAATATTAGTATAGATATATAGATTCCTTCGCCCTTTTGTGACACTATTTTGGCTTATTACTTTCCGTGGCTTTAGGTTAATGCACTTGGTGTTAACGATTGTCTTGTATTATAGGGTTGTACCTGCGCGCCGCGGGGCTGTGGGAGCGGCTGGTGCTGCTGGTGGAGCTGGTGGTGGGGCTCAACTGGCCCGCGGCAACCCTGCCACCGCCGCGCGACCCCGCTGTCGTGGAAGACGCTGAAAAACGACTCGCAGACATCGAGGATAAGGTCAGTATACATAACAAGATTTCACAAACTAAATGTTGTTTTAACGTATGCCTGAACCTTATCGCTTTGTGTATAAAAATGTGTCCAATGTCCTCGTGGTCGCAAACCAGCTAAAAACTCATCAAAAACTTAGAGCCTCCTTGTGCTACGCGCTTCGGACTTCCATATCGGTAGTCCGGATTCAAACCCCGCCATGTATGTACATTTTCTGCGTGCTCTTACGGTGAAGAAAAACATCGCGAGGAAACCCGGAATTCGTGTCCGACAAGGCGACGGACTTGCCGTCTGTCATATCTTGAGAACCAATGTCGTCAGCTAATAGCGGGTGCATATGCACCTTCGCCCTCGTCTTCGCCGATATGGGCATGATAATATTTATTTATTTATATATCGCTAGTTTTCGCCAAAATAAAGTAAAAGATTTTAAAGTATCCAATATCGAAAATTTAAAAACGATAATTTTTATGTATTTAAAGTCATACATTACCCATATAACTTGTTCGAAATTCGTGTTACACGATGACATTGACAAATGTGACATCGATATTATCGACAAAGACTAAAATAAGTACTTACATCATGTCTTTGAAACCAAAATTATTTAACATGTTACTGATAATCGGTATATATTTTTGGAAATATCGACGTACCTAGTGTGTTGTGTAGGCGGCGAGTAGTGGTCTGCCGCTGAGCGCGGTGTGGGCGCGGGTGGAGCGCGCGCGGGCGGCGGCGCACTGGCGGGCGGCGGGCGGGGCGGCGGCCGACCCGCAGCGGTGCCCGTGCGCCGCCGACGTGGCCGACCTGCTGCACCCCCTCTCCGCCGCCGCCGCCGCCGCGCCGCTCGCCGCCACGCTGCTCGTACTCGCCAAGGTGAGACACGACACATACGCACATACACACGCACGCACGCGCGGAACATACGCACACGAGTACACAATCTGAGGAATTGCTGATTAAGTTCAATAAACTATCGGCTGGTTAAGGTTGCCTCCTATAAGCGCAGAAAAACGAACGATTTAGGCGTTACTTAACAAAAACCGAAAAAAATGAGTTTGCAACTTACTCCTAAAATATGTATATCATGTAGCGCAACTCGATTGGGTAGTTTTACAATATCAGAAGATACATATTGCACCCTCATAGATAAGAGTCAAGTAAGTTTTTTTGTAAAATGTGATTTTAAATTAAAAAAATATATTCTCTACCGGTTAGTGCTTACGGAAAGAGAAATCTCCCAAACTCCACTATCCTAAATTAAATAATAAGAATGTTATTTGAAAAAAAATGTGATGTAGGAATCCAGAGTCTTTCACATCCATACATTGTGCCCTTATATTATGAGGGTCCTTTATAACCGACACATGGTAACGTGCAATCCTGAGATAAATTTACTTATATTAGGTATATGTCTAAATTTTGATAAAAGTAGAAATCTGTTAGGATGAGTTCAGCGGGGCTATTGCGTAACTCGGTGACGAAATGAAAGATACTACGAACTGCAATTGGGTGTCGAACCAAAATG
>DVZL01005510.1:0-12005 GCA_018236625.1 Lasaia peninsularis
GACCTCTGCAACCCACAAAGGAAACTAGGCCCAAACTTAGATTAGCTCGAATTCAATGAATCAGGGTTTCCTCACGATGTTTTCCTTCACCGTAAGATCACTCGGAAGATGTACATAAGTTAGAAAAACTCATTGGTACATGGCGAGTTGCGAACTTGTACTACCCGAATTGTAATCTGAAGCGCGTACCGCTAGGCCACCGAGGCTCTTTATTTACTATCACTATTAAAATTAAAATAATTTATTATTCAGCTCATCAAGAAGGCGTAGTTTTAAATTCAAAATGTTTTACTGCAAATCCCGGAGGCAATAGAATATAGATAATACAAATGAACATTTTCGGCCTAAAATAAAGCGTTATAATAATAATATACCAATCTGTGCAAATAAATAAAATTGGAGTGTCTTCTGTAATATTATAAATACCGCTTTTTACTACGTGCATGTGTACATATGCCAGAATAACATTTTTTACCTATCTGTCTGTTTGTTCCAGCTAATCCCTGGAACGGCTGGACCTATTTTGATTCAACTTTCTCTGGTAGCCGCGATTAGCTGATGTAACAAGGAGTAACTTAGGACACTTTTATTTCAAATAAAAATGAAACGCGAACAAAGTCGCGGTAATAGCTAGCAAGATAATATTTCGCGCTGACTCGATAAGTTACGCACGTAGCGTAACATAGATGGCGCTAAACCAGAAGGAAAGCATCGCGAGGAAATCTTGATTTATGTATTCGAAATCGGCCTAATTAGTATTAGGCCAGGTTCCATCCTGGGAGCGGTTATTTTAAAATTACATAAAGACACTTCGTCTTTATTTATATGTATGGTTAATGTGAGCTATAACACTGAAGGCTACTTAATTTCGTATGTAAATAAGAATTGGCTATCGCAATTTCCGCATCTGCATTGGTAATGGGTTCTAGCTCGAAGCAAATAGGTTTATGTTCGCTTCAAATTGGGACGATAAAGAATTTCTATTAGTGTGAACTTCATATTGTATGATGATAAGTGAAGTCTAGCGAAGCGAATAATGATAGGAGTATACGCCTGTTTCAAAGTTCAAAAACAATCGCGTAAAATGATTAGTCTAGTAAAAGGAGTACGTTGAAATAGGTGTTTAGAAATAGTATACTATCACCACCGTGTATGAACTACCAGCAATCTGTTAATTTAAATTATTTGCCACCAGGTGTATCTTATGAACCACGTTTCCATACAACCGTGTTTTTTTACCGTTTTTCCAACTTTAAATCGTACTTGGCCAGTTTATTTTCTAACTGCATGTGAGATTCAATAGTCTGTTATACCAGCTTTCATCACGTCATATGAGTTTAGTCGGTGGATTGATACAACTGTTAATCACATTTGCTTTTACATATAGTTGTGCCCGCGTTTTTATTTTATTATTTTACATATATATGTGTAAAGCTATGCATACATTTAAAAAATAAAATTCTAATATATGAGTACCCAAAGCTTTTCCTTATTATATCAGCTGTGTGCTAGTGAAAATCCCATGAAAATCGATTAAGCCGTTTTAAAGATTAGCGGGTACAGAAAAAATCAAAAAAAAAAGACACACAGACAAACAAAAATTTTAAAAATACTGCAATGGTAGTAACATACATACATATAATATAAAAAGATTTAATAATTGCGCACCACAAATAAACAAAAAGCCTTTTTGTTTATTTCTTTAAAGTTTTCTTACGCAACTACAAGTTTTCAATTAAATTAAAAAGAATCTCTTATTTAATGTTTCTTTATACTCACTGCACTATCTACCAAAGTTGTATAATGTAGGAAATTATATCGAACAAAGGACGTATATAGAGCATTTAAACTTGGAAACTAAAACTTGACGGAGTTCCCGAAGTAAGGCGAGCAGCCATTATCCTCGCTGCCGTGTCGTTGTGTTCTGAGACGTATTCAAAATCATTTATTCATCAGTCAACCCACAATCTACATATGTATAAAATTTTACGGAGCTTGGTGAAGTTACCGATTCTTGAAAGTGAGGAACAACCGGGATTAACGCTAGGATGATAAATAAATAAAATATGTAAATATCATCACGCCCATATCTTCAAAGCCGGAGACAGAGTTACATATCGCACCCCTAGATCTAAAGGGAGCTAACTCGAATTTTAATTATCTTTGTCTAGTATCGGAACATTTTAAAACATTCAAATAGTTCGACTGTTTTTGCATGCCGGAATTAGTTACTTAGATTTTCTTGAATTATTGTTTAATCGTTCTTTGAAGATTTAATCTATTTTATTGATCGAGATTTTTGAGTTAGCATTTTGGAGTTAGTCCCCTTAGGTCTAGGGGTGCGATATATACCCACGATTAGCCGACGATAGTAGTTCCCATGATGTGATAGGTGGCAAAACGTTGCCATCGCCACGAATCCAATCTCAGGTATTTTCAGATTAAATGAAAAAACTTATAAGAACAAGTTGCCCTACTCGGAACCTCGTGTGTCAATGTCTAATACCAACGCCACTCGACCAGAGGCGATACTATGATTATGATGATGATGATGATGATGATGATGACCATGATGATGATGATGATGATGACCATGATGATGATAGAAAAACCATAGCTATAAAACAAAAAATATATACAATTTTTCTACTCTTTCACGAAAATACTACTGGACAGATTTGGATGAAAATTTTACTGTATAGTTTATGCATGAAAAACACATACGCTACTTTTTGACCGATTACATATAAAAAGAGGGTATGTTTTTACGCAGTAAGTGTTATAAGTCGAAAAAAAATACACTTTTTGGAAGTTATCTATGTTATTAAAATAATTCACGCGGGCGAAGCAATTCTAAACGACATCTATATTTATAAAAGAAAGTTGTATTAGCTACACTATTTATAACTCAAGAACGGCTGAACCGATTTCGCTAAAAATTGGTGGGGATATAGCTTAAAACAAGGATACGTACATAAGGATAATTTTTATCTTGTTCCATTCCGTTCGCATGAATGAGTATCGGTCAACATCTATTTTTTATATCTAAGTACGGTCAGTACGAAGTTCACCGGAACAGCTAGTATTTTATTAATCTCTTTGATTGCCTCTATGGTATAACGTTCCGGCTGTCGCTTATTAAGAGCGTTAGCCGCGTGGGGTCCCGGGTTCAATTCCCAGTCCGGATAACTTTACTTAAATGTTTTTCAGATTATTCCGAGTAAGCATTACATTGCATAGGCTTACCACCTATCACATTAAGATCCTAGTACTTTAGCTAATCGTGGGTGTTCTAGTATATCTACTGGACTTACGAGTCGTGGATATACTAGCACATCTATGCCTACCCCTTCGATGGAATAAGCGTGAAGGTACTTTTTTTAAAAATCTCTAAACCCAGTGAAAAGTGAAAAGTAAGCGCATCACAGCGTTTGTTGGTACGTATGTCATTTAACAAAATCCATACCAATGTGGCAGAATCGAGGACAAAGGGATATCTTGAATTGTTGAAACGCAACAAATAGACCGAGAGCCGCCAGACGCATTCATATCGTACATGGACCGCTTTAAAATCCGTGCACCTAATACTATTGAACCGTTTCAACAACAGGTGTATTTTATTAAAGGAAATAGAACCGGTCAAGTGCGAGTTGGGCTCGCGCACTAACGGTTCCGCACCATCATCTGTTGAGATTAGTAGGATCGATTTTTTTATGGGATAAGATAGCGAACACACACGGTTCTCCTCCTGAAGAGAAAACCGTGGCCTAGTTATAGTCAGACACCATAGGTGTAGGTGCGGCGTTGCCCTGTGGTCGGGCCTTATATGCAAGTGTAGCGGCTACTGTACCCTCCGGACCGGAACACAACAATGACATTATGGCGGCAGGAATGGGTAAAGCGGTGGATGCCTACACGGGCGAGTTGCTGCACAGCATTCTACCACCAGTGGTAATGTTGGTAGTGACACAGTTAGCCTATGCTCGCCTCTTACGAGCTACCTGGTAGGAAGGCAGTTGATATATTCTACACAGGGAACCCGGACCAACAAGGGCAAAAGAAAGAATTCATATCGTTCATGGACCGCTTTCAAACACGTGCAACTAATGCTATTGAACCATTTCAACAACAGGTGTATTTTATTGAAGGAAATAAAACCGGCCAAGTGCGAGTCGGGCTCGCACACTAACGGTTCCCGCAGCATCATCTGTAGAGATTAGTAGTTCAGCTTTAATATTTTAACTAGAGAATCTATTACTTTCAAAGGCTATGAAATTGCACGCAAATTAATCATTGTGAGTATATGATTTAGTAGTTAGTTTAGTCAGCTGAGGTTCAGCAGGAAATTTCATTTTTATTAAGGTTCCGTATCCAAAAGATAAAAACGGAAACCTATTAACTACTAATTCCACTGTCCATTCATCTATCTGTCTATCCGTCGATGATAGGTAGACAGTTGAAAGCTTCACAGATCATATATTTCTGTTTTCGCTATAACAACAAAAACCAAAGAAGTAGAATAAAATGAAAGCTTGAAGGGGGCTCCCACACAAAAATCGAATTTTTTTTTCCGACCTTACGGTACGGGACCCTCATCAAACTTCTACTAAGTCAGACTCGGACTTGGCTGGTTTTTAGTAATTTATTTTTTAAATTTTCGTGCACGCAGATTTAGTAGCCTTTGTCACGAGTGTACATCTTAAGACGAAGTTCGAAACAGTAAGTGAGCTAACACGACCTGAATGAATGAAAACGCAGCTATTATATGTGCTAACTACTATGGTATGACGAATTGTAAGATTATTTAGATATATTATACGTATTATCTGTGGTCGAGTTTAGTAACAATGACAATAATAATTATATAACAGTCGGTCTCGACTTCGACGCACAAAGTCCCGGGTTTGATACTCGGGTACTTGGTTTAAATAAATTAATTCAGTTTACCTGTTTACGTTGCTTGAATTCGCGCCCGATATGGTGACACCCTTGCTACGTTTATTGTATGAGAGCACCTTCAAATAATTATTTTAGTATGGTTTTAGTATTTGTCGTTACAGCGGAAACAGATTTACATTATCTATAAGAAAATGACGTTCCTAGCTATCACGGTACATTAAACACAGTCTGATGACAGACTGACAGACAGACAGACAGCAGAATCAAGAGTTTTTTTACCCTTCGGGTACGGAACCCTAACAACTCAAGAAAGTATCGTAAACTACGAGATACATATAAAATGATAAAACTGATAAACGAGCAGTTTCCTTTGTAATAAAAATAATCAGTATGTAAAAACGGCAGCTATTTTAATCGCAGTTCGCTTGAACCAAAGTCGGACATTATTCGTATATTACACCGACCTCCATTCCCGGGAACGAACTGAAAAGTTTATAAATTCATGTATAATGTGAACGATATCTATAAAAATAAATAAACCTGGAGTGTCTGTATGAAATAGTGAAACAACCGCTTTTTACTAAATACATTATATGCATGTTTACAAGGTACATATTATAACAAAATACATTTTTTTAGATTTTTTGTTATTTGTTTTCGCTAACCTCTGTAACGGCTGGACCGATCTTGATGGGATTTTCACTGGCAGGCAGCTGATGTAATAAGGAGTAGCTTAGGCTACTTTTATTTTAGAAATGTATAAAAAAAAGTACCTTCACGCCCATTATCCCTGAAGGTGTGTATCCACGGTGAGGGTTATCCACGATTATCCAAGGTACTAGAGCCCTGATGTGATAGATGGCAAGCCTATCGCCACTTCGCACACATTCCAATCGAGCATTGTAATGCTTACTAAGAAAAATGTATAAAAAAAACTCCCATTATGGTAAACCAGGTTCGAACCCAAATACGTACGTACCGATGAGTTTTATTAATTTAAATATATTTTCTGAGTGCTCTTAATGTGATGAAAACCCGGGATTTGTATCCGATATGGCGATGGACTTTTCACCTGTCACATGGCACCTAACATCGTCGGCGCATAATAAATAATCGTGGGTGCATATTATGTACTTCTGCCTATCCTTTCGAGGATATGGGCGTGACGATATTTATTACATTTTCCATTCATAACTATAACTACAACTATCGATCTATTACCTAGTACCTTGGCTAATCATGGGTGTGTTCTTGTATATCTACTGGACTTAGGAGTCGTGGATATACTAGCACACCTCTGCTTACCAACCTACCTGCTAATTTGTAATATAATAAAAACGAAAATGCTTTCACAAATTGTCTAATTAATCAATTAGCCTTATGGCCTGGATACATTCCGATTACTGTATGCACACAAACTTTCGTGAGAATGGGAAAAAAATCCATTTGTCTGTTTCCTAGTTCTAACCTATCTCCCCCCAATTGTTAACCAAATCGGTTCAGCCGTTCTTGAGTTATAAATAGTGTATCTAACGCAACTTTCTTTTATTTATATACATTAATTAAACCTTTATTGATTTTAATATTAATTGTTCATTTAATTGTGTTCTCTATTCATATAAATTCATGGAAATTCATGTAACTGTTATTACTGAACAAATATTGATATGTTTTTTATTGTTCGATAAATAAGTAATTCAACTTAAAAAAAACACACATATATAATAAAAATCAGTAAAGTATATTAGGATCTTCAATTAAAGTAGAAATACACAGTTTTATTTGGAACTGGTGGGTAACTGTTGTTTAAGAATAAAATGAAAAAAAACAAAGTAGTTTTTACTATATATATTTAAAATGTTTTTCTTACCGTCACAGCTGTAGATGCCGTAGTGTTTTCCTGAACTTCTGTCGCCGCAAACATTGCAGGGGATGTCGAGCAGGCGATCCCCTGTTGAAGGAAAATATATTTATTCTTAATTCGCTACTGATCTGAAAACTAGTGAGTAGTGAACTGAAAATCATTCCAGTAAACAGCCCCCCTCTACAACATTTCAAGTTCATGTAAATGTTGTAATATTCTTATATTTGTAGTTACTTTTACTATTTTTAAAATTTGTACAAAATGGCTTAACTGATTTATACTCATAAACAGGCATATTACTTTAATGAAATTCCTTGTTAAATAAATGTTTAGGTAAGTGGAAAGAATTTTTTTTATGGGATAAGACAGCAAACAGGCACACGGGTCACAGGCACAATAAATAACCGATTTTTACTGAATGCATATGTATATACACACGATATATATACCAAAATTACATGTTTTAGATTTTTCATAATAACTTGAATTGCTGTACCTACCGATTTTGACGGGACTTTTACTGGCGGATAGCTGGTATAATAAGGTGTAAATGGGCTAATAGACTTGATGACTTGTAGTTAAATTTAAACCAATGAAGTCGCTGACATAGCTACTAATACATATTGTTCCGGGATTTGTCGGATAGTTACGGATACAGGGTGCTATTAATGTTTATATTGACGCTGCTAAGTACTTAGATCACAGAGCCCTCCCTTACACAAAATAGATTAGTCAGATTACACCAATCTCGCTAATAACGTTGGTGTTTTTGTTGCGTTTACAGAAACCATCCCTTCAGCCCCTTTTCCTTAACGCTTGAAAACGATACATTTACACCGTCCGCGTAATACTTAATCGCAAACCAATAATAAAAACCGGCCAAGTGCGAGTCGGATTCGCGCATGAAGGGTTCCGTATCATTCTCATGTACAAAAACGGATTGTATGGGAACACGCTTCCGTACTATTATTATCTATAAAAATGGCAAAAAATACGGGATGTATGGGAGTACCTTTTATACATTATTCTGTTTTTAGTATTGTTGTTATAGCAGCAACAGAAATATATCATTTGTGAAAATTTTAACTATCTAACTATCACAGTTCGTTAAATGCAGGCTGGTGACATATAAACAGATAAACGGACAGCGGTGTCTTAGTAATAGGGTTCCATTTTTACTCATTTAAAAATCATCTCCAGTACGTTCGGGTTAAGGATGCAGTGTTCCATCACGGTAAAGGTGTATTATTAGTATTATTATTTGGACACATCCATTAGGTTTGAAAGAAAGACTTCCATTGGTAAGTTTGAACTTGACTTCCTGATTATGAGTGATTTGATTGGATAATTGACAGGAGGGTAAAGATGAATTCCTGCATTTTTCACATGAACGTAAACACATGGGTATTATGATTTACATGTTTTTTGTTTTGTCGTCGTCCAAAGTAGGATTAGTATTAATATATTAGTGAAAATCAAATTAAATTCAAAGCTACAGTCAATTAGTACAAAGTTGGCTGGGGTAGCTGGTTTTTAATAAATTTTAAACTAGATAATTGCTGTTATCCGACATAGTTACATATAAAAATGTTTTTTATGAAGCCATGTAGGTTTCATAAAAACATTTTTATAAAGTAAAAACAATAAAATTGTCCTATTTTGCAAAGTGCAAGTAATATATCCCCATCTTAGTTTTGTAGCAAACAATATCTCCTTAAAGCGTTTGAGACACAACTAAAATAGTAAACAGACAGACAGATGTACAGCGAAGTCTTCGTTACTAGGTTCCTTTTGTAGCTTTTGGGTACGTAACCCTAAAAAGATAATAAAAACCCATATAGGTAAAAAGGTTTTTTAATTCGGCTAGAATTTTTTCTGCTGTTTGTGTCAGTCGAAGAAAACCTACGGAAAGAAACTACAAGAAAGTTAAGAAAATACAAAAAAAAAACTATATGAAAGAGTGCAATTTTTGTTTCATAAAAACTTTTCTAATACCTACCAAACAAATTTTCCGATTTCCAAGTTGTACCAATTTATACGGTGTAAGTAGCGACCTTACTTAATACCTCGAATCCTTTTGAGGAAGAGATCTTTTTCACCGAAACGGACTTAGACGACTTTACCGATCGTCTTTCAGGCCGCTTGGAAAAGCCGCTAAATGTCGTAATTATCCCTTTTTTATCAACGAAAAAGAATTTCACTTTATAGAAGGGTTTTAGAATATTTTCTAACAAAAAATGTTTTGTTACTTTATTATGACGAGAATCTGATAATAATATTATTTGTTCTCATATTACATATGATTAAAATGCTAAAACAAGCAGATGGTGTATCATATATTATTCATCGTTGGCGCTTGGTGAAACTTCCACATATTCATATTTTAAATTAAAAGAAATACTTGTACTATTTTACATACCATTTACAATTGAAATATTATTTTCCAATTTGCCGGCAGGTTTCACTTTTTTACACCATCGGATCACTTCTGAAATAACCAAAACCGGTGGGCTATTTGCAAAATAGTATTTCAATTATTAGTGATATGTGAATATGTGTTCTGTGAATCTGTACAAATGTTTTTTTTTTAATTTAAAATTTAAAACAGACGGTGTCTTTTTTAATGAACAATGACGTTTTATACACGTCGTGATGAATCTCAACATTAATTAGCGCAACCAGAAATATAATTTTCCCCATCTTAGTCCGGATCCCCTATGTATAATATATCATCTACTTCCCTGCCAGGTAGCTCGTAAAGGCGAGCATAGGTTGATTAAGTCACTCTCAACATGAACACTGGTAGTAGATTGCTGTGCAGCAACTCGCCTGGGTACCTCTACCCTAGTCATTCAGTCACCTATAACAACTATGGTGTCTATAGGCCTCGGTTGTCTCATACCATCAGGAGCGTGTGCTTGTGTGCTTCCTTATTCCATAAAAAAATATGTATTTTAGAATTTTATTTTAGAAATGTGAAAAATAAAATCATTAAATAAAAACGCGAACGAAGTCGCGGGCACAGCTAGTGCACAATAAGATGCATCAAAATCATTCATGTAAAACTTAAAAAACTTCTTAGACGTATAGGATCCTACTTTTTTAAAGTCGGTTTAAAATTATGAGCCTTTAGAAAAGCATTTATATGTAAGTATTAATATTAAATATTTTAAATTAGAAAAATATTTTAATTGAAAACTACTTCTTAAAATAGCCAACCGGTTTCGCCTTTTACAGCATCATCAGGGCTAAAACTTAAGTTACTAACAATATTTTTGTTTGCGGTTGTTCTTGTAGACGATTGTAGTGTTGTTGTTGTTATTTTTATTATATTTATATCTACCCACATTCGTCTACAAGAACAACTGCAAACAAGAATATTGTTATTAACTTAAGTTTTAGCCCTTTTCTAATTTAAAATATGAATATGTGGAAGTTTTACCAAGCGCCAACGATGAACAATATAGAATATATTAATATTAAAGGCATTTCGTATTATAACTGTAAAGATTCAAATATATGGAGGCAGCGGGGGTCGAACGTGTTGGTGCACCGATGCGTAAGGCCCTGTGCATCGAACCAATATAATGCGCGGCAAAATACGATAGTCGTGTGAAACGCCACACTCTAATTCGCCGCAGATAGGTACATTATAGATACCTTTAATACAGCACTAATCCTAAGGTACACCCATTCTAACAAATTTACATACATACATACATATTTATTTATTTTATTTATTTAATCTTTCTTGTACATCACATACAAATTTGTTATACAAAAAGCGAGCTTAATGTATTTTTTAGCCTTTTGATAGCATTTTCTATCAGCCAACCTTTGGACCAACAGAAAAAAAAACAATAAAATTAGAAACAAAATAAAAAAAAAGAAAAATAGGATACCAGAACTTAAATAAACATTAAAAATATATCTAATTACATCTGTATATAAAATAAAATAAAAATGAGTGTTTGGTTTGCTAAGTTACCCCGCAAGAAGTAGTTGCCGGACGCGTCTTTTAAAAGACGTTTTTTTTTATCTTTACGCTAGGTCCGTTGCGTCGTAAGCAGAGAGTATCGAGTGCCAAATGTCACACTTCCTGCACGCGTTCATTAATATTTTACAGATAATTCTACGGAACCCTTCGTGCGCGAGTTGGACACGCACTTGGATATTTTTTACTATCCATATCAAACATTAGTGTGCTACATTTCAAATGCTTTAGGATTGTAAGACGGAGAGTTTCGTAGCGCGTCTATTTACAACGTAGCACATAAAATGTATTTTTATGTGCTACGTTGTAAATAGACGCGCTACGACTCAAAAGGACTAGAATTAGGCGAAAGAGACATCACACTTATTGCTACGTCGCGTCGTAGAGAGACATGCTACGCCATTAAAAAAAATAAGACCTGTAAAAAAGAGAGATCTAAGTTGTTGATACGTCGGAGGTAGGTACACTTACAATATACTACATTGTACCATAAGCATGCTACGAAAATAATTTATTTCCAATATACCATATTATGTTCAGTATTAGTACACAAAGATGTATACAAAAATATGAGAAGACATTACTTACTAGTGGTCGCCCGGCTACAACCATGGCCTACAGACATAATAGATGTAGGTGTGTCACTGTCTGTGCTTACCTTCCGGACCGTAACACCACAATGCCACTATGGCGGTAGGAATAGGTTAAGGCGGCGGTTCTTTACCCGGGTGAGATGCTGCACAGTACTCTGCCACCAATAGTCATGTTGGCAGTAACCCAGTTAAGCTGCCTGGTTGGAAGGCAGTTAGTCTATTCTACACCGGGAACCGGAACCAAAACGGGGGGATTTTACAATTTGGCTTTAACAGGACTTGTTACACACTGTCCTTTTTCAATTTCTGTTAAAGCCAAATTGTAGTATAGGTAATTTTTTGCCCATTTATGCCAAAAATACGAATACTACAATTTGGCTTTAAATACAATTTAAAATGTACTTATTTATGCCAAAAATACGAATACCTTTTTTTTCTACCGTTATTTTACTAAGGGTGCGATATGTATATAGATCCTTATGTTACGCTTACCACTTCACTATTGTTGATTTGATGAAGTTTGTCGTGTTGAATTATAATGAATGATTGAGTAGGACATATACAGCATGATATAATTATACCATCGTAATCGCCTCTGTGGTGTAACGGTACGGTTGTCGCCTGTTAAGACCGTTAGCCGCGTGGAGTCAATTCC
>DVZL01005511.1:0-12004 GCA_018236625.1 Lasaia peninsularis
TCCGTGGTCATATTTAACAGAAAACCCATCTTAGGGAATGATTTATTTTTCCGATGAACTGAAAAAACTCATAAGAAAAGGTTATCCTACCCGGCAAACTAACCTGGAAACCTCGTGCGTCTAAGTTGGACACTTATTACGAGCTCGGCCACAGAGGTAATATCAATTTAAAATCAAATTACAATTTTAATTGTTTGATGGTTTGTATTCAATAGAATAATTTAAATATTTAGAAACTGACACTATACCTGTGAACAAAGGCGTTAGATTTTTTTAAATATCTTTTTTTATTATAGGTTGATACAGCCAACAAACACAGCTCTCAATATGGTAAGAAAAAACCGTGGTCAATAGAGACTATAGCTAGATATAGCTATAACGGTTCACGAGATACAGTCAAGTGACTGACACACAGACAGACAGATGGACACCGGAAGCTTAATACTGGGGTTTTACCCCTTGTGTAAGTTACCATAAAAAAGAATTAATGCATGTTAAGTAAAATATGTATACGCAAGATATTGTAACGATTTTATAGATATCAAAATTCAAATATATTTCAAATATACAAAAACTATGAGAAAAAAATAGCACAAATTTTGCCTAGATAGAAGTAATTACTTGTTTAATAAGTTATTACAACTGAATTGTAAATTATTAACGTTTTCTATTCCAAAATCATCTCAACCCATATCAATTTAAATCTAAAATCTACACAAACTGTCTCAAAATGAATTTACAACTGAAATAGGACCCTAAACACAAGATGGACAGCTGGACTAAATAAATTAAACATCTCAATAGCTCGCCAAATACGCTGTAATCTTGGCTTAAACTTGACGTGCCATTTATTTGGTAGCACCGGCCCGTAATTAACTTGGACAATAGCGTTGAACATTTACCTGATATATAATATAGACAAAGAGATAGTGACCAATCGGGTGTTAGATTTCGCACATTGTTATAACACAATACAAATTTAATATTTTTGACGTACGAGGTCTCGGGTTCGAGGTTATCTAAGTTTGGTTACCTTATCAAACACAAATGATAAGACAAATTACCACCATCACATATTGCCGGCTAATTGCACAGGACTTAATATTGAAGGTTAATTGTGGGTGCATATGTATGCATTTCTGCCTTTCCGTTCTGTGACGTGGGCGTGGAAAGGTTTTTTTAGTTTAGATGTTAATCACTATAACTATGCCTCCCCATCTTGGATGGTCCGCCATATTCAATTAAGGATAATCTCACATTATTTTTTGGGTTGCTCTTGACGAGCTCTTTCATTTGATAGCCATATTGTAGAAGTGCATTAAAAATAACTAGCTACTACGCTTTCTTGGATAGACCGCCATATTGGATTTAAATGACGTCACAATATTTTCTGCGTTACCCTCAACGAATCCTTTCATTTTAGACGTTATTGTTAAAAAACAGTACAATAACTATACCGCCACCTTGGATGGTCCGTAATATTGAATTAAGAATGACGTCACATAAATTTTGAATTGCTCTTAACGAGATCTTTCATTTGATACCCATATTGTAGAAGTTTATTAGAAACAACTATTCCGTCTTTTTGGATGGACCGCCATATTGAATTTAGAATGACGTCATATTAATTTTCGAGTTGCTCTTAACAAAGCCTTTTATTTGATACCCATATTATAGAAGTGAATTAAAAATAACTATTCTGCCTTCTTGCATGGACCTCCATATTGAATTTAGAATGACATCACATTATTTTTTAAATTGTTCTCAACGAGCTCTTTCATTTGATACCCATATTGTAGAAGTGCTTTAAAATAACTATTCCGCCATCTTGGTTGGTCAGACATATTGGATTAAGAATGACGTCATATATCTTATCGTGCATTGTCATCTAAACCAAACGTGTTTACAAAATTTCAGCTCAATCGGATAAATATATCTACTTCAAAATTGAGTTCTAAGATTCCAACCGATTATACATACTTACAAACATATATTGCAAGTTAAATATATTTTTTTAAATCTTATCGTGTATTGTTGTGCAGAGTAAACGTACGTACAGAAATTTCAGCTCAATCGGATGAAGATATTTACTTCAAAATTGAGTTCTAATATTCCACCCAAACATACACAATTACATACACACATTGCAAGTTTAATAAAATCTTTTAATATTTAAGCAAATTTTCATATTTTATTAGCGATATTAGTTTTGATATATCATTACTAAAAAGAATTCTTGTAAAAAAGTACTATATTTTACGAAATAAAATAAGTCACTAAAATACGTACATAACTATATTCACGTCAAATTCCTTGCGGGGTAGGAAGAGACAATGGTGTGTCATATGTCACGATTCCAACATTCCCTGCCCTGGAGAAAGCTAGGTAGGTCCTAGCTTTCTCCACATTCATACAAATACAAATACGCTAATTTTGGAGACTCTTGACACCACTCCTGAATTCCTTTATCAAATGTCAACCTAGGTCACCCCGGACAGCTTAATATTTGTCCGATTTGGCGACAGACTTGCCACCTAATACATCATGGGATCTAATATCGAAGGTTAAGTGTGGGCGCATAAAGGTATGTATCTCTTTTTTTTAATTTCATTAAAATTTATTGTGATTATAGTAAATAGAAATACCTATACCAATATAATTTAACATTAATATTCACTATAATATAAACACCTCTGTATATTCCTTAAGGGATACGGTCTTGGTGATATTTATTTACAATAATACCAAACGAAAGTGTAGCATAAGCTCCTGGGCTATAAAGTAAATGTGTAAGGAAGGCCTCTAAGCCTCGGTTACAGTTTGATGTTTATGTTCAAGACATTGAATAAACTTAAATGCCAGTTCCAAGATTATACGAGACTTTTGCTTAAGTTATTTGAGGGCTTCTAACAATTCATACGATTCGGTACATTTATTAGTTGGCCTTAACTTTTTTTATTGCAGAGCTGGTAAACAAATACACAGATTTTCTAATGGCTAAGATTTGTGTACTCGTACATGCGTAATTAAAGTAATAGTACCGGGATGACCGAGCTTCGCTCGGTGTATTATGTTAGTAGGTTAGGTGTTTACATTTTTTTTGGAATTGTAGTTGATATAATTTACAACGTTTTTCTCGTTTCTGTAGGGCTTCTAGGAACATTTTTCTCACAAAAAGTAGGAACTCAAAAAAGAAAAAGAACGGGCTTTGAACCCGGGTTTTCGCGTATTGACGCCCAACCTAATTCTAATTTTAAAAATATTGGCGAAATTTAGCTTTGTACTGTAATAATATCGGTTTTTATTCCACGAAAATACGATTAATAAATGAAACCTGAAAATAAAACCTAGCTAGATCGATTTATCGCCCCCGAAATCCCCTATATACAAAATTTCAAGAAAATCGTTTAGCCGTTTTCGAAATCGCTGATATATACAAGAATTGCTTGTTTAAAGGTATTCGATACATATTTACCGCCTCGTTGGTCGAGTGGCTAGTGTACACGCCTAAGCGCATTGATTAACACATCGCAACACATGATTTTTATATATTAAACTAGCTTTCCGCCCGCAGCTACGCCTATGTGAATTATTTTAATAATATAGATAACTTTCAAAGAACAGAATTATGTCCGATTTTTAATACTTATTGCGTAAAAACATATCCTCTTTTTAATGAAGTTGGTTAAAAAGTAGCCTGTGTGGTATTATAATGTATATCATGTATAAGCTATCTTACTGTAAAGTTTCTTTCAAATCCGTAGGCACTTGAAATGTTTTTATTATATTATGCAATAGTATTCTCGTAAAACAATCAAGGCTAACGAAGTTTACATAAGTATTTTAGAAAATACAATAAGATTACAGAATACGCAAATCAGAATCGTAATTTCATAACCAAATATTGGCCGAATATATAAACATTTAAAGAAAGACGAAGACAGAACGGACGGATGGAAATAATTCATTATATTCATCTCGCGTTCGCAATATTTCCTGGAGAAATATGGTTAGAATCGTAAGCCTAAATTGTCGTTGTACATTGGTAACCAGCGAAAATATTAAAATTCTCTTATAAATTTAACGCCTGGTTTCCAAAATCAACGATCAGTTATTCGTAATTATATCCATTCTTAGTTAGTCTATTAATAACGAGGCGTTGTTTATAGTAGTTTAATTTTTATACTAAGGTTTTTATCGAGTAAATTTAATTATAATAAAAAACATGTATGTACCTCTGCCTACCCGTTGTGCGTAATGGGCGTGACGCTATTTATTTCATTTAACTTTGCAAGTGAGTGTGTGTATTATTACCCTTTGACGCAAAATTACTGAACAGATTTTCACGAAGTTTCAAAGTTACATAGCTTATCAACATAGGTTACTTTAAACAAATATTGTAAGTCGTTAACATATCTACATGCATGTTATAAAAAAAATCAAGCAGGTGAACCTGCGGGTGGGTTACTAGTAAATCTATATTCTTCAATGGCAACACTTGATTCCATTTTGAGTGCACATTTTCCACAATATACTTTATCATGATATTTAAATTATAAACCAACCGAAATAATATGAAATATTTAATTATTAGTGCGAGTATTAAACGAAATAAGCTCAAAGGATTAAAAAGTATGAAAGTGTATTATGAAAAAGTAATAACTGCTTTTTCGACTACCTCATCGGTCGATCCTGTACACGGAGGATAATAACGGGACCCTATTATTAAGACTCCGCTGTCTGTCTGTCTATCACCAGACTATCTTGTGAATCGTAAAATCAAAAAAGTTGAAATTTTCACAAATTATATATTTCTATTCCCACTGTAACAATAAATACAACACGTGTGTTTTTTTTGCCGCCATTGCATTAATTGGTACGAAACCTTTCGTGCGCGAATCCGACTCACACTTTTCCGGATTTTAGATCTAATAAAGCCCAATAATCTCACGGTTTCTACTTATTAGTTAGAATCTCAGAGGTTTTTCCAGTTTTACTGTCAGCTGGTTAATAGTACCTATAGCTTTTTATCAAATCACGCCAAACTTTTTAAAAGTTTTCTAGCGTTTAAAAACGCAAAGAGACTAATGACACTAAAGATATTAAAGCTATATAATTAATCATATAATTAATCATTTTGCATTAAATTATATCTAGTTTAGTAACTCTCCAGACTGGAATACAACAAGGGCAAATACTGACGCTATAGCTACTGGTAAACCGTAAAAATGTAACATGTAAATAATGCCCATTATATAATATGATAATTGCGAAGGAAAATCTGTCAGTCTGTCTGTCTGTTACGTTTTCACGCCTAAATCACAACCGATTTTGATTGAATTTGACACATATATAGAGTTGACCTTAAGAAAAAACATAGACTACATTTTAATTACGAAAAAAGGGGGAAGAAGGGTTTAAAAGAAGCTATGAATATTTGTATGGAAATGGGTCATTGTCAAAAAGTAAACAGTGAAACTTTGTATATAGACACTTTATAAAAAACCAAAGGACATAGGATACTTTTTATAGATTTTATAGGGTAGAAGTGGACGAATGATAGGGGGGATGAATATTTGTATAACTAGATTTTGTTTGTATGTTAGTTATACGAGGGTGAAGCCGCCGGATTTAGCTAGTTAGATATATAATTTGCTATACCTGAGAGGTCGACGGACCAAATAAATCTGAAGGTCTACTAAGACAATGGTGAGACTGATTCCCACGTTATTTTACTACAAATGCAGATACAAACCGGCGCAAAAGAAATTGTATTCTATTCTCTGATAATTATGATACATAATTAAATAATGGATATTGTCACAATGGGGACAGAAGGTTCACGGGACTAAAGGCATTGTTAATATGGAGACAAGGGTTGAATTGGTTTGAATAGGTTTCCGCTATATAAATACAGGTCAAGACATTCCCAGAGGAGGCTCTGTAATGGTGGAATAATGTTATCCGTTCTGACGTTTAATTCATCTTTTTTGTGCTTCTACTTTTTAAACGTTATAATGCGTTATTAGACGTTATAAGACTTACTGCTTAATTTAATGTTGGGATGTGACGATTCAATCACCTAAAAGAGCCTAGTGATACGCGTTTCGTACTTCCATTAAGTACAATTTCCGAATGCTCTTACGGTGATGGAAAACATCGTGAGGAAACCTCTTGTGCTCGATATCGCGATGGACTTGCCTCCTGTCCAATTAGACTTTTTGGGCTAACCGTGGGTGCACATTTATCTCTGCCTACTTTTTTGGAGATATGGGCGTGACGGTTAAAATAAATGTATAACTGCAATGTTAACATTCGCGTTAACATTGCAGTGCTCCATCGTTACTCAATGGCCCATATTGGTATCAAATAATTTAAGTTGCCTCTGTAGTCATGTCTAGTCTGTGTCTGATACTGACGCACGAGGTTCCGAGTTCGATTTAGTTTATCTGAAAGATATAAAGTTGTTTGTGATTTGATTTGTTTCCGATATGGCGGACAGGTAGCATCTGTCTCACTATGGAAGCTAATATCATCGGATAATCGTAGGAGTATATAGTATATACTATTCTTACTACTACTATTTCTCTACTTACCACGTAGAGGATGTAGGCGTAGTAATATTTTAAAATTAACGATTATTCGATAACATTTGTTTAGGATAATAACAATTATTATTAACTATAAACGCGAAAGATTGTAGGTCTCTTTCACTTAAAAAATATTTGATGAATTTGAATAAAACTTTACAATAAGATAGCTAATACAAAAAAATAACATAAAGACTCCTTTTTAATCGACTACATTAAAAAAGGGTGTGTTTTTACGCAATAAGTATTATAAGTCGGAAAAAATGCTGCTCCTCGAAAGTTATTTATGTTATGAAAATAATTCACGAGGGTAAAGCCTCGGGTACAACTAGTTTTTATATAAAATGCAACTTAAAATTTGCCATTTCAAACAATGGCGTCGCTTAGAAATAAACATAACAATATAAGGAATTGCATCAGTTCCCGGAAATTCCCAACTTCAAATAATATCGTTTACATAATCCCGAGGGAACTACAAGAGATCGCATCGAAGATAGCGTTTCTTTTAAAAAAGATAGAAAAGAGAAGCGTGTATATAGAGAAGTCAAAAATTAGTGTTAATAATTTGACGTTTTACGATTTTTTCACCCAAGGTAATTGGCTTTTATAAATGTGTTATTCAGGAATTGTTTTTTTAAATATAAGATAAAAATAAATATTTTATAGTCCTTGTAAGAATACGTTTCAGTTTTGTTCTAATTTTGCAGTTCTTTCTTCTTTCAGTATAAAATAAATATTATTGAATCAGTTCACGCAAAAAGATTTCCGTGATTGGAAGGCGTTATGCAATAACAACTGAAGTAATAAAATAAGAATATTGCAAAGAATGAGTTTATGCAACTCAATCTATTCTTATTTTTTAATTCTATTCTAAAAATAATCAAATAACTGAATCAAGTATCAACTAATCAAGTTTGAATATGAACGAATTTAATACGAAATCATATTTTAACACAAAATTCTTAACATAACTGAAAATACTAAATACTCAATACTTAAAACGTAAAATCTAAAGTTCTAAACACATAATGTTAATGTTCCAAATAATTTTATAACACTATAAACAATATTTTACATTTTTAATCTTAAACTTGTTTAATTTTAACAATAGATAGTGATGTATTTTACAAAGTGAAAAATGAAAAAATGGGTCGGTATTTACTCCTACTAAAATTATTTCCGTTATTAATATAGATAATTAATCATTCAACAAACTTATTCAATATTATTCATCACATTGGCAGGATGGCTGATAAATTTTTAAAATATTTTGTATCCTTAAGTCTGTAAGACAATTTACGATGGCTTTTCATCAGCGCCATGTATTTTTGAATAGATGAGATAGTAAATAGATTTATTTCTTTTAAATATCATACAATGAATAAATTTCTTAAATAACGTCGCTTTTTAACAATAAGTGATGGAATAATTAAAATTTTATTAGTAAAACACTACTTAAAAAGAATAAAATTTTTCAAGATCATTTAATCTGTATGTGAGAACTTATATATACAATAATGATTGCTAATTTAAACTACAAGACAGAAATGGCCTTAACTTTAACTATGTCAATGTAATTCTAACTTAAACTACTTGTAATAAAACCAAATTTGTATAGCTTGTTTACCGCTAACTTCGTTCGACTTTTATTCAATGTTATTCGCTTGTTATTAGATTCTAGTCTTGAGCTCGGATAATGATTCGAATGTTTTATATATACACATAAATGTTCACGTCAGGTCTCTTGCAGTATAGGCAGAGAGTATCGATTGCCAAGTGTCACGATAGCTTTGTGACTCTTGGCAAATAATACTAACCTAGCTTCCTCCAAAATTATTCCAATCTTAATGCAAACTCGCCAGTTTTGGAGACTTTTAATATCACTCTCGAATAATATAAGAGGCATTGGTCGTGGGATTTCATAAATTAAGTTAATTATGCTTAAAAATATATTCAAACACCGAATATCTCATTTTACTTCTACCCTTCTAGATTTCTTCTTGATCCATTGCTTCTATGTTACCCATAAAAATATAAAAGTAAGTATGTACAAAAGTAAGTGAAAAAGGGAGATTGGAAATTACTAAGACTAGGCAATAAAAATTAAAAACTTAACAAAACTCATTTCCTCCGTTTCAAAAACTATCTTGGTTTATTATTACATAATGGTGACCTCGACTGAAACTGTGTCAACGTGAATGCAGCTTAAAGTACTTGTGTTAAAAGCGAGTTTGCAATGTGTGTTTGTCGCTAACTCCATTCGACGTTTATTCATAGTGCTTATGGCAGTTTGTTTGTGGTTACGCTTGTTATTATTAAATTTCAGTCCAGAACAATCCAACGGGAAAATGCTTTGAGTGTTCTGATTTAGAATTTAATTTAACTGCATTTATGTTATGTTAATAAACTCCAACTGTATTCACATGCTTCTACCTACAAAAACATCGTCACGCCCCATCAGGAAGCGGTAGGCAGAGGTATGCATCCAGGATTAGCCAACGATATTAGTTCACATGATACTGGTGGTAAAGTTGTCGCCATATTGAGCCCACATTCAATCTCAAGCAACATTTTGTTTTTGGATAATCTGGAAAGACTTATAGAACAAATTGTCTGACCCGGGAATCGAAATCGAATCCGGAACCGGACTGCTATTATCATTTATCAGGTCGGCTTTATCCAAACATGACTAATGCCAAGGAAATAAATTACATTAAAAAACAATTTGATTAGTTCAGATTAGGGGTGAAGCTCGATCGTTCTGATATTAATGCTATAATAAACTGATATTGCCTATGTGGTGTAACGGTACCGCTGTCGCCTGTTAGCCGTTAGCCGCGTAGGGTCCCGAATTCAATTCCTAGGTCTTGCAACTTTTCTTAAATGTTTTTCAGATTATTCCGAGTGAGCATTACATTGCCCGGGATTGGAATATGCCCAAAGTGGCGAAAGGTTTGCCACCTATCACATCAAGGGCCCTATTATCTTGGTTAATTGTCTGTGTTCTAGTATGTCTACTGGATTTACGAGTCGTAGATTTCGTAGCACATCTCTGCCTACTCCTTCGGGGATAATAGGCGGAAGGGTACTTTTTTACAGTTTTTTAATTAAGATTCTCTATGTATCGAGTTTCAACTTTTATTTTCTTCTGGTGGGGAAAAGGTGGGTGAAGCCAAATTCTGTATACGCTAAAGATACCAGGAATTATTATAAATTTAAAAACATTCCAATCAACTGAAGTTTACACAGAAATGCTTAAATTTTTTGATGTATCAGATATTATTTTTCTTTGTCAGTTGTATTAGTGGTCAGTGTTCCATTACTTCTAACTTACATTCCGATGGCCTAAGTTCGAATCCCACCATGTACCAATAAGTTTTTTTTCTAACTTATGTATATTTTCTAAGTGCTCTTACGGGAAAGGAAAATATTGTGTGGAAACCCAGAATTGTCTGTTTGAATTCGACCTATTCTTTCCCTTTTGAGTTGCAGAGACTGCCATCTCTGTTTCACGTGTCATTGCTTTGTTTAAAGACTGGAGCCCTTATCAAATGCCCTAGATTAGGTAGCCGACTATCATCTGATATAGAAACGTTATAATCTAGGACAAGCTTAAGAGGTCGTCGTGTACAATAACGTGACGTGTATCTTTACATGATAGATGCCCGATTCCGACTCGCGCTCGACCGGTTTTTTTACGTTTTACGGAGTAAACTGAGGCCCAATTAAAAAAAAACCGGCCATGTACTAGTCTGACCCGTGCCCGAAGGGTTCCGTACCGTTATTTATGAAAACGAAAAAAACACGTTTATTGTATGAAACAACCCTATATATATTTATTTTATTATTATTCTAATACTTATAACGGCAATATAAATACCACATCTATGAAATTTTAACTGTTGAGATATAAGATACAGCCTAGTGAAAGACAGACAGATAGACAGATAGATAGATAGACAGTCAGACAGAATATGGTTTCGTTTTTACCCTTTAAGTACGAGCGAAACCGTATTCTAAGCGGAACCCTAAATATGACGTCTGGCAAATAATATATTTTCATCTGAGCGAAGCTTTTGGTAAGTAGAACCTAAGTTATGATATATATGTATGAATATGTATGTGATATATAGCATTTGGCTTTACGAATGTTAAAGCTTATATGCAAATATCGTAATATTACAGATCGCAGTCGTATAACCTGTGCTTTATTATATTATTCGTTTCAAAATATTGAAATATTCTCTAAAATATAATATTTGCAAAAATGATTTTTAATGTTTGATAAATTGTCTATTTGTTGATTTAGCTGATCCGGCGAACTTCGTACCGCAAGATATTCACAAAAATTAAAATAATTTTTCATAATAATATGTTCATTAAAAATGTTTTTTCATAAGAATATTAATTGGATTTTAATAAGAATATTAATAGGCTTTATCTTATTAATTGGCTTTAACATCCATAACACAAACATATAATTTACTTACTTTCAGGTTAAATCAATTTGTGTAATTTGTCTGGATACATTCATTAGTATTATTATTAAATATATTTAAATAAAATATTTTAGATCATACCATAAAAGTATAACATATATTATATATAAATAAAAACTATTCTTCGTATGTCAAAATGTATGTACGCGCATAAGATGTTTTGTAAAAAAAAATATTGCGATACGATGTTCAGTAAGTCAGCTAGTTTTATACAATTTCTCCATTAAGTTTCATTGTCTTTTAGTAATGTAAGTAATAATATCTTAAGTAGACTTTAAGCGAAATAAATATATTATCGCATCTGCTTCGCCGGGGCTATGAAACCTCTGAACCTATAAGCAATCACAAACACCCGAAACTTTACATTTTAGCGGGCTTATCCGGCTTTCTGGAAGACGTATTTGTGTTTACACAGGACGTACGGGGTGGCACTTACTTGCCAGGGCAGATTACCTTCGACTTGAAGGGATGTAAGTTATATTCATACATATTACGCTTCAAGGGTTTAGAAATTATAATTAAATAAATCTAAATTTTATTTTAAGACCAGCTGTGACCACGATTCTCGGGTTTTTATTTAATCATTTTATATATATTTCTAAAGTAACGGTGACCTCAGTTCTTACATCGGCTATGCACCCGTTCCAGAGATTACCCGGAACAACAAGACAAATAAATAGACTGAGACAGACAAAAATATTAAAAAAATGGTGTATCATGTAAACATAAGAGTATTTATTATACATTTGGTAAAAAGCAGCTATTTGAATGTTATAATAGACATTCCAATAATATTTGGTATTTTTAGTAGTTTTCATAGCGAATGAATATGAAAATAAATAAATATTACTGGACAAATTACACAAATTGATCTAACCCCAAGGTAAGCAAATTAAATGCTTGTGTTATGGGTGT
>DVZL01005512.1:0-12004 GCA_018236625.1 Lasaia peninsularis
ATTAGAGGTTAGTTATGAACCACAGTAGAGATACACACCCCACGCTGTTTATTCTGAATTAAATTATTTTGTTAAAAACCTAAGTTTGGTTTTCTCCCCCTGTAACATGAACTCTTCATAACATATAATTATTTTCTAGTTTTTAGTTGTACAAGCAATAAAAGTTTTTAGTTTTTTTTAACTATTATTTATTTTTGATTTTTAGTCTTCGCAAAATCTATATATTGGGGAATTAAGTAAGTACTTTTAGATTTTTTAGGTTGAACCACTCAGTGGTTTCTGTATTATCGTTCAACAAGAAAATGTTCTTAATTCAATTACCTATATATACAATTCAGTCGTACATGTTCTTAGCGCGATTCTTTAACGGTCAGCGACATCTAGTGAAATTTCTTTGAACTACTACATTATAGGTGTGCAAAGTTTCAAATCAATCCGTCTGCTGGAACCTGGCGAAAATCAAGCTCAAAGATTCCGCCACATACATACGTACAACCCAAGCTAATAAAAGCGTATTAAAAACGTACAAGCGTATTTTTTGCCGTTCTAACAGACATAAATAAATTAAACAAAATCAGTGTGGCCGGTTTGACGAGATCACGGAAATACGTACATACTTTCATGTTTATCACCAGTAAGGATAATCACTGACTAACTTTTTCTAAATGTATAATTTGTTTTTATTCAACCTCTTCATTGACAAATTTGGTTTTCACAAAAAGCTCTTGTTTAACTAGGTATATAATAACGATCAAACATTTGGGATTATCTTAATGGGTGGAGCTATTTCGAATATTGTTTCTTTGGTAAAAGTAAATTAAAACAGTGTCTATTTACAGTACCTTAATCAAAAATTTAATGATATTGAAAAAGTTGCCTTTATAAAACCGTTGGGAAACATACCGGCCTACACAATGCACCTGAGCCAGGACAAAGGACGCGGCGCTACAGTGGACAGTGGGGACGTCCTCTGCTTGTACATACTATGTATACTCGTATTTATCGGTCTAACCCCGCAAAACATATTTTCACCCTTTTTTATTTTCCAAACAAGCAGGTTTCCTGATTGTAAGAGACACCAATGCAGGTAATAGTTTCTTAGGTAAATAAGTTTAAGAGCACCACTCTCCAAACACAATATCGAGCACTGGTTCCGATTCGAGCAAATTATATGTATAAATGAACAAATATACGAATCTCCTGATAGTAGGATACTTTGTTTTGACCACTTGTGTCCATAAAAGGTGTTAGATCTAATGAACAAGTGGTGGGTTATCCCTTCGAACTGGAACGCGATGGCAACAAACACGGTCATAATGGTGGCAGTAATAGCTGAAGGCAGTGAATCCCGAGGAAGTAGCTGCTGTATGTAATGGCAAATACATAGGTCAGCTGGCGTCTTATGTACTGTCATCAGTCTCCCTGACTGAAGGCCTGTTCTATACACGGAGTCCAGAACAATACGTATAGTCCCCCCTTCATGGATATTCCTAGATATCACATCCACAACGGTTAGAGAAAACATCAAAGTAAATAATACCTGATTGCTCTATGTAAACACACAGAGTAATCAGTTCATCTGAAAAACATAATGTTGGCAGAGGTTGGATTTGTGCTCTATCACATCACGGGACCCGAAATCGACGGACAATCGTGATTACCCTTTCGGGGATATGAGTGTATAGAAATTACAAAATATATATTTTTTATTTATTTTATATGGGCAGATTATTTTTTCTACTTGCCTGTTTATATACATATCTACCTATATATAAATGATAATTAAGCATCAACACTAAAAGAACAATGAATAAAATACATTATAACATTATAATCTCTCTCCTCATTATAAAGTATAATGTTTATATATTATTATATACGCTCTATTTACAAAGTGATTCATACATTTATTATTTAATTTTATAACGCATAACACCTAAATATAATTTTATTAAAATGCGTAAGAGTGAAGTTATTATGCAGGACTGATATTTTATTATTTATTCTGTGCTGATATATTCCGTAACCATAATAATATTTAAATTTAATAATATTGCGCTTGATATTGTTATGTTCATATTTCTAATATTATAATATATACAATTTCTGAGATTTGGTATTATTATCGGATAGTTATATGATATTGCACAATATTATAAAACTCAGATATTAAGTGATGATAAATCATTAGAATCACATTTCTAGGAATTCATAATTAGATTTTATTTAAACCAAAAGTAAGTTTTTATAGTCATACAGAGCATTACATACCATTATGTAATTATGGTCACAGAAGACATTAGGCCAAGGCGTTGGGCCAACATATTGGATATAAGTGTTCGCTGTTAACACAGCTACCGCTACACCTATACTGTAATGGAATGCGACGACCCGATCGCACACTGGTAGTTATCAAGCTAAGTTGTTGTGTAAGTTGTTGACTATACTATATTTATTTTCATGCTGTTTTCGTGTTTCGCATTGAAAATTACTGGTAGATTTATCATGTGACTTCGATTCCGGGCTTAAAGCAGCGACGCACAAGTATTATCTATAGTCTAAGACCATCAGAGAGTACTTGTTCGCCGTATAATAATATAAAAAACACAACTTTCACATAAAAATTATACGCGAGTTCCACAAACTGCATGATTATCTTAAAAATTATATCATATTACGTAATACATTATTATGTAAAATATATAACTATTATCATTAGTTACCTCACGATAATAACATCTCATTATTTTATGATAATATATTTTGATCAGTAGATATATTTAATTGTAGTTGCAAATGTCCGTGGGTGGTCTGTATATAAACACCAGGTCGTTTGCAAGCTCAGCTGATTCTCCAACAGGGGTTCCGGTCTAGAGTGCAAAATAGTTTCTCATTTAAAATATCAATTTATTATTATATTTTAATAAATTCATATTTTAAATAAACAACATGCACATTTTCACATATCATACCAATATTATAAACGTGAAAGTTTGTAAGTATGAATGGATGTATGTATGTATGTATAGATGTTTGTTACTCTTGTACGAAAAAACTACTGGACCAATTTAAATGAAACTTTACAGTAAGATAGTTTATACTTTTTAACCGACTACATTGAAAGAGTTTGCTTTTTACTCAATAAGTATTATAAGTCGAAAAAACTGTTGCTCTTAGAAATTTGAATTTCGATATCTACGGATCCCTTGGTGTCTATAGGAGGCGTGTCTTTAATCAATAAATCCATATATTTGTTTACGTTATAATTTTATCTAACTGCTTTAAAAGTGTAATATTAAACATAAAACTGGTCTAAAGGAACCAATATCGCGATGTAGGATTCATCGATAGTTGTTACAGACGTATTGATTGCTAATTTGTAAGTTGGACGATGTTGCAAAAAGAAAATTATAAATACTACAAATTTTTGTATAAGACCTTCTATGCAGTTGCATAGAAGGTCTAGTTAGATATAATCATAGAACTATATATAATTTTATAATTATTATTATTTATACAAAAATAAAACATCGGTCTTTTTGGTCTCTATCGCGCAAATAATAATTAATGAAGTCCCCTTTAATTAGGTTGTTTTCGTGAAACACGATTCGATTATAAACGGAAATGATTTGTGAATCGGCCATAGTATGAGGAAATTAAATACAATTATCGAAACTAAGCACGCCGAATACATCTCTTCAAAATAAATCACTAACACTCCTGAACACAGTTCAGAGCTACTTCTAGTACGTAGTGTTAAATATTTATAATCCAATATACCTCTCAAATGCTCACTTTTTTAAATATTCCCTAAGATAATAAATGTTGTTTTATAAAAATTTCTGGTACAAGAAAATAATATATCTGAGAACTTTTTATTATGATAATAAAATTTTGAAAACATTGCCAATTAGCTGAATTACTATGGAATTAGTCTGAAAGCTAGGCCTCATTACAGTATTATAACTTAACTGATCTCATCTAAATAGCATATTCGTGACATGATTGTATAAAAGATTCTAAAAATTTGAAATGTTATGTCATATTAATTCATTTTTTTATAAAACTGATTTCCTAACTTATAGTACATACATATCTTAACGCTAAGTCTCTAGCGGTGTAAGCAGAGAGTATCAAGTGCCAAAAATCATGATCCCAATATACCTGCGTAGCTTCCTGAATGAGGCATTTATTAACACCACACTCGGATAATAATAATAAAAGCTTTATTGTTTCCACTTAATTAGGTTACAATTTTCATATATAAAACAATATCATTTCAAATTTGATTTTTACATGCATTTTAAAAAACAATAACATTCTTTTAAGGATATTATGTGGACCCCCTTAGGGTAAAAGCCACCTTTTAGAATTCCAAGTTTCTCTGTCCTTGGCGGTGGACATCCATTCCCTTCCTGCTACGTCCACGACCTCATCCTGCCATCTAACGCACGGGCGGCCTCTACTTCTTTTGCCTTGTGGTCCTCTCCAACTTGTGACGTTGATTGTCCGACGGTTGTCCGTACATCTCGCAACGTGACCAGCCCACCTCCATTTTAAACTTCTAGCGAAATGTAGAGCATCGTTCACCTTGGTAATTCTTCTAATTTCTGTATTTCTTACTCTATCTTTCAGATTTAAATTCAAACAACTCCTTTGTATTCCATTCAATAGTCTAACTAATGATAATCGCATCGACATCTTCCAAAATTTGCCTTGTCAGCCATCCAAACTGACTCTTACGGATGGGAGGAAGGTATTATTAAGCATGTATGCCAACGTCACGTCAAATTTCACGTAAAATGAACAATTTAACTTGTTTTACCTTTAAAACAATTCTAGTAAAAATATAGTTGTACTTTAAAAATTGTAAAATCTGCCTGGACTTAAAAACTTTTTTTCCCTAAAGTATGTACGTATTTTATACAGCTGCTCTAAGTTTAACAAAATTAAAAATAAATACGCATTTTGAAACAAGACATTATCATCTTTTCGGTAAAATTACCTAAAGTTAAAGAAATTAAGACAATAAAGACATTTCGGATTGTATAATAATTGTGACTGAGGTTATAATTGTGTTTTGTTCGTAAACGAAGTTGTTTTAGAAGAATCTCCTCTCGCTTAAAGAATTAATATTTGTTCTTGGATATTCTTCATAAAGCAATTAAAACTCGTTACTAAAATGACAAAGGTTTTGACGTTACAAACGCATTATTAGAAAAAGAAAAGCTATCTGCGTTAACAGTAATGGTGTTATGATACGCTCTTATCAGCTTTATGGTGTGCTTTTTCCTTGGATATCCACGTTGCAGCATAGTATTAGTAAATAAATAAAACTGGCAATTTGCTCCTGGCAACATAAGTTGAATTAAATTGAGACATTTCTAACAACACCAAAATCATATAAACTAGTTTGGAACATACAAAAAATCTTCAATAGATACATACAAATCAAACACGACTTTTAGAAGAATAGAAGATATTATATAGAATAATAGAAGCAGTACATACATACATACATGTAGATATGTTGTCTGTATACATTGAAAAGTATGAGAAGCGACCATTCTTCATATTATTGTCTCTAGATATTGAGGTTCATTCTGCGACAATATTCTATGAGTTTCGGGATTATTCTATCCTAGCCGATATAAAACTCACCAGGTTTGGCTAAAGTTTCTTCTAATAACTTCCGACTGGCTTGACAGGCAGCAGTGACTCGTATCTGGGCGATGGTAGGCCGGGGCGAGTGTGGACAGCCGTGAGGAGCTGGGACTCTCTCCTCAGCATACGAATGCCTGTCCAAAGACCCAGCTGTCGCCCCAACTGACACTGCTCGTCGGTTCTCCGGTCTCGACACCTGGAATCAAAAATATTCTATTAAGAAAATTCTATCAAACAACTAGAGAATACTTTCGTTGATTCTAGTGCATTTTGGGGTAAACAAGCAAACTGATTTCCTTATTGTTAGAAGCGCTTGTCGACTATAGACAATATAGTTAAGCTTCTTACATGACCTACTAGGATTAAATTCAATACATGGAATGGACTTGCCGTCATTAGCTAGCAGGTTATAGATATTAAGTTATTTTTTTAATTATTTGAATATCATACTGTTTAAATATTATTCGAATGTTTTTATTTTATTTTAGTTTATAAAAGTAAAATATACATTTATAAAAGTATAACATCATACATTTATAAAAATGTGTGTGTTCCTATCCGAAAAAGGTAAAATATAAAATTTATGTTTAATCAACGTAAATGAATGTAAAATATTTTTTAAGAAATAGAATTCTTTAAACCTAATCTTAAAAGTTATTCTGCTTTTAAAAGGCAGGCAGATGAGATGTAATCGGACGCCACTCCAAAACCATTCATATCTTTTCTTGGAGTAGCTTATTTTTATTCTAGGATAAGACAGCGAAAAAATACACGGGTTTCCTGATGGCGTGTCCCAAAGACGGTGGATCTCTACCGGGACGGGTTTCTACACAGCACTATACAACCAGTGATCATGCTGGAAGTGAACCCATTAGCCTATACCCGCCTCGTACGAGCTGCCTCGTAGGGACGTAGATGGTATATCTAGACGTGAACCAACCAGAGGAAATTGATATATTGACCCGGCCTTATCAAGTTAAATCCGTTGAAAAAAATCCAAAGATTACGAATTTTGTCTGTGCTATATTCAGGTCGTTCCCTTTTAGTACTAGACAGAGGATTATCCTTTTTAATATTATAAGGGTGTGCTCAAGTTGTTTTCAGATTTTATTGTCACTATCCAAGTCTAAACATAACCGTCTAAAGCAGATTAAATAAGATCAAATTCTTTTTCACTCTTCTTTTTATTCATAGTTTAAATTATGATTTCTGTTATATAAACCACGACACTTCAATAAAACTTCCTTAATAAAAAACATATGAAATAAATTTCATAAAACGGTCCGTACGAACACCGCGACATCAAAGCCACTGATATGGTTATTTTGTAGATTTTAAAAATGGGACGTTATATTTTCGATCCGCTGCACCGCCGCGCCGTTTTGGGGAGGAAATGTAAATCTAACGTAGAGTCAGCTGCCCAAGTAGGCGTGACATACAACGACATACATTGAAGTAGACATGGCCTTCTTCAATATGTGATACATAGCGAATCATTTTACAATGGAATATAGACATGTAGTTCATATTTAAAAAAAAAACATTTCACGAAAGTAATTGACTCTGAAGAGCATAAAAAATATTTCCACATGAAATTATTAAATTTTCCGTGACGACTACACACCACATCACCACCACCATATTATATTTTCGCATAAAATGTCACTATTATTCTTTCTTTATTAAAAAAAACAATTTAGTCCAAACAAAATAATAAAAAAAAATACATTTTTTTGGTTTTTTAGTATCTTTAACTCTCTACTTGTACTGCAGAAACGCGTCAATACCTACTCGGCGTAGGCGTAGATTAGATAGTTCTAGTTATTATTTACTAAATAAGTCAATAAAGGCTAATAGAAAAGCATATTTAAATGATATCTTAAGATATATCAAGTACGACATGTCTATTACTTTGTATAGTTTCGGGTTGCACAGTTCGTTGACTTACCGTGGGATCCGATTACTGCAGTAACTTACAGTAACCGTAGAACAACGCAAATGGACTTGCGGTAAACCTATTTAAATATCAATTTGATTACATAGATCGATATTGTCTACGGGGACTACGCGTAATAGTAGTCAATACGCAATATTCTATCATCAAACCTAATGCTGCTAGCTAATCTGAAATACGTCTACCTACCGCTAGTAAGATGGTCGTCCCAGCAATATACATTAACCTACTTCAAAAAGAGGAAAAAGGTTCAAATATATGTTTTTGTATATCAGTTACGTTATTATTTCACTTTGGATAAATATATGCGTACACTGGCAGTTTTTTACATTCATAAGTCATTTGCAGGATTGAATATATTAATAAACTTTAACATAAATACTTTGTTAAATTATTCAGAAAATGAGATGATGCCGGATGGAGAGGGAAGAGATATAGACTTGCTACGCTCGGCCACAGGACAGCCACGTGCCTGCAACATCTATGGTGTCTGTAGACCACGGTTGTTTCTTACCAACAGGAGAATCGTGAGCTTGTTCGCTGTTTTATCCCGTAATAAAAGACAACTGAAAGTTCATTAGCCCCTTCAGTTAAGAGGCGTCTGTTGTCAATATCTATTTTAATTTACTCGCAGACAAAAAATATTAAATGATGAGGTAAGAAAAGATTTCAAAAATATATATTTTTTAATTTATTGTCTGGGATTACGTCTTCTTGAACTACTTTATGAATACAAAATATGTCAAATGCAATACATCATATTGTAAACGTGTAATAGATTTTGATAATTGTATGTTTAGTGGACAACATTTCAGATTTATTTTAATACAATAGTTATTGTTATTTCAACGGATTTTGAATGGATCAACTGTTGCAAACGAAACATGGTTCGACGAATGATTTAAATGCACGAAAAACTTAAGTCGGTTTTAAGCGGTATACGCTTTGTTTGAATAATTTTAATGAAATGTATTCAGAAGTCTGTAAAACCGTACGGAAAATGGTTTTCCTTAAACCCAAGCTGCTGCGGATAATGATTAGCATTAAAACTTAGTACACATTAAATGAAGGTTTGATTTAAAATTATAAACTAATTTTTGATTAAAGTTTTAATAAGGCTTAGGAAAATTACTGTATCAATGTTGATATGATTTTAACAATACGTCCAAGTTAATGAAGTAAACTTTGTTTATATGATAGAAAAATAAATTAAGTAAGGGTGTGATGCCTTGTTATATATAAGTATATAGAAAAGGTTACTATAATATTGCTAGGTATGTAGATGATAAAACTGCTTGAGATTGATTGCTCCAGCTTTCAATCCCTTTTATTGTTGTATAATGTAAAATTTAAGTATTTGGAAAAAGAGAAAAAATACAAGTCCGCTGAATTTCTTTTGCCGGATTTCTCAGTGAGTGGCCGCGTGCCGATCCGGTGGTAAATTTTATAACTATGTAGGCACGTCACAAGAACCTTTTGTAAGGTTTATATGTGAAATAAAATAGTTTCTATTCTATTCTATTCATTATACGGATAATTTGTCCCAAAAAAGCTACCACATAGTTGCGTTTAAATCGACGCTAAGTTCCTCAAATAAAAGAATCGTCTATAAATCTGGCCCACCGTAAACACTATCAAAAGTTATATTGGAATCTGACGGAAGCATTAGCGGAGCCGCTGACAGCGACTCGACACAAGTAGCGTGGAAAATGTTCAAGCAAGTACTTTGATCAAATTAGTGTTGCGTCACCAACTTTGTGTTTACTTCGGACTCGAACTGCTGAAATCTGATGTCGGCCGACCTGAGTTGATGTTGATTTATGTTGTTTCTGTAGTGAAACAAGATGGTAATACTGTTGTTTAATTTAAAGTATAAGGTTTTGATGGTAAAATAATAAAACCCATTGTTCTCTATTAGAATAAGTCATATTAGATTTAAAAGTATCTTTTTGAAGTCATAAAAACAGAAATGGCGGCTCTAATAAGAGGCAATCGTTGCCAGTAGACACCGTACATGTTGGTGCGTTGCATTCTTATAGACGGGATATGCCACGTGTTTTTATGTCGACCCTATCCCATGACAGCAGGGATAGGTAAGGTGGTGGCAGTAATTCGGGTGAAATCTCACTCTACCGCTAAGTTATGACTGCATATACTGGTCTTTATGTTGCAGTAAACTTGACTGCTTAACCAGTAGACAATAAATTATTAAGTTATTTTTCCGCCGCCGCCGCGAAAAATATCAGCATATTTAATCAAACTTGGTTGCTATCAGTCGTTTGAATGCTTATGTTGATATTGTATTAACTATAGTCAAATGTGATTTCATTTTACAGGAGTATATACTGTGTACGTGACGCAGCACCATTATGTTCCACGAATACGTTGGAACAAAATCCTGAATATGTTATTAGAATGGAGTATTATGCTGGTCTGATTATAAAAAATAGAACTTATTTATTCATCAATAAGGGGATGGATAGGCATACAACTAAAACCAGGGGCAGGAATTTGTGTGATGAACAATGAACATAGATGTCCGTATTTCTGGATCTGAATGTTTATTCATTTTATTCTGGTTATATGTAAGCATTTACATGTATTAGTATCATTGACTAGGAGGCACTATGGACACAAGCGTATAATTTTCTTGCTTTGGTCTTGATCAATCTGTGTAATTTGTCCAGGGATATTTATCATTAAACCCTTTTTTTAGTCCCTTCTGATATTACATTAAAAATTTTTGAATTTTAGATAAAAATCGATTAGACCTTAGAAAATACCGTCTTTTCATCTCGATACATCAATAGGTTCCCGAGGGAGTTAAAAGTAACATCCACATGCAAGGGTAGCCATAGGCAACAGTTAATCAAAACCTGGATGTATACCAAGACAATACATACAATCTACAGGAGTGAAGGGACTTTTTCTTCAAATAACACTAACGGAGCAAGAAAAAGCAAATAGTCAACAATTTATGTTTCCCGAAGTTTTCACAGTACGAGAGTAACGTATTCTAATTTTAAACCGACGCTGTAAAGGACCAAAATAGTCGTCCTTTCTTAGATTACGAGGTATGTAAAATATCATCGCTTACTCCACTAGATGTTGCATAATAGTCCCATTCAACTGCGTCTATCTGTCTGAACCAGATAGATCCATTCTTGAGGAAAATTATAGGGTTGAAGGAGGTAGAGTCTTGCAACGACTCACTCATTGTCTTACGTATTCTTGCCATTATTATTTATAATACACACCCCCATCGTGTTATGATCTAAAAGGTAGTGTAGTCAGTAAACTCACGCAAGTTTTTAATGAGACTTATGTTTTTCAATGCACCCTTAATATGTTTGGTATACGATATATTATATGTATTTCCTCCCAGGATATATATATGTCAAATTGTTTGCCTAATCTATACAAATAAATAAAATTGGAGTGTCTGAATCTAAAATTAAAAAAACCGCTTTTTACTAAATGCATATTTATGTTTACAAGGTATACATATACCAAAATAATATTTTATAAGAGTTAAATATATATATAAATAATAATAATATATATAAATGGTGTGGCCGGTATGCGTATGTGGTAATGCGTGATCTTAGCCTTAGAACGGCAAAGGTCTTAAACTTTGGTGAATATTGGCGTATTCGTATATTTTGTTAGCTTGTTTTAAGCGCAAACAGTTAATCGTGACAAATAAAAGTAGTTTTATTATCTTTATTCAATACTAATATTATAAAAACCGAAACTAAGAAGGTAGACATATTGAAGTTTTAATAGATTGAACGCATTTGCATGGAATTGCAAATATACCTATATTTATTTAAACTTGATTAATTATATTATATTCGACGGTATGTTGTATCATTCATTGGGATCTGGTATGGTCCAATGTGTACTGCGGTTATAAAATATTACAATGTCTCTTTCATGTTTACAGAAGTTATATTATGATAATGTCAATTGTTATACGAGCATTAACTTCTTACCCACGTTACGTAACCACTCGGTGCACGCGATTCCCGTTAATGTCATTAGCATAATAATCACTGCATATCGTTACATGTATATAAGGACATTTCAACTTACTGATGTAGGTTATTAAAATTATAAAACTAGCAGTTCCCAGTAGTTTCACCCGTTCTCTCTTTATAAAATCATAGCGTGATGTTATGTAGCTTTTTGTGAAACTACCAGTTCTGCCCGCGACTTCTTCCGCGTTTGCTTTTAACTAAATATAAATATCCTATTTAGGGAAGCTTCTCTATATTACATCAGCCAGTGAAAGTCAAAATTGGTTCAGCCTGACAAAAACTCTTATAAAATATTACTTTGGTATATGTATACCTTGTAAACATAAATATGCATTTAGTAAAAAGC
>DVZL01005513.1:0-12003 GCA_018236625.1 Lasaia peninsularis
TGCGTAAAAACTGGTGTCCTAGTTAAATCCCCTAGATTAGGTAACCGACCCCGATGTCTGATATAATACGGGAATAGGCTAAGATGAAAGGTCAACATACCCGTATACCGTCAAATATTATGTCATACGTCACCAACTAATGTCCCCGGTAAATGAATAACCTCATAATATATACATAAACATGTTCATAAACATATAGCTGTTAGTTCAATGCGCCACAATGCGATGCCGTAGGTAGGTTCGTGCGAATTATGCAAACCCTCAATTGGATTAGGCGTTCCCATGCCACCGTACATCTAATTGGTACCGAGCCATAAAGGACATGTCATGTTACTGTCATAACCTACCTTATGATTTACTAGCTGTGCCCGCGATTTTGTTCGCGTTTCTCACAAAAATTCTGAAAATTACTATTGTAAACATACATATTATGCATTGAGTTAAAAGCGGTTATTTTAATATTACACACAGACACTCCAATTTCATTATTTGTTTAGATAAGTTACCTAATATACGCTTTTTTAAGCTTATTTTGGTTTGAAGTAGTTTATCAAGTACTACACTGAGAGAAATATAAGAGAGATAAAAAAAAGCGTAACAAAAACTCAACACTTTTCGTTATGGTAAGTTACAGTCGTGATAAACCTATGTAATTTTACCTAAATAATTTATTTTTGTGCTTCTTATGTATTGCTTATTCCTACTGCCATAATGAGATTGTCGTGTTGCGGTCTGAAGTGTAGGGTAGCAGATAGACTTGCACAAGGGTCTATTATAGGCTACGGTGTTTTACCATCAGGAAAACCCTGTGGTTGTTCGCTGTTTTACTTCATAAAAAGGATACACAATTCATGTCTTTTTGACCGCGTAGAAAGGTACGAATACCCGTTGAGAAAAGACATTATTTATTACATTATTGATGTATTGCCAATCTGAGGCTGTAATAAATATTCTGTATGAACAAGCTTACCATCCTTGGACGGAAACACGACAGTGATAAACACTAACGTTTTAATTAGTCAGGGGTGTTTCGAAGTTAAAATCGCTGATTTTTCAACGTTAAAGAATCTAATTGAATGCTATTAATAGAGCAAGAATTGCAATGTGACACGTTTGCTATGACTTATTAACTGGATTGTTTTAGTAACACTAATTATATTTTATTAGCTTTCAAGAATTAACACGTTTATGTATCGAAACAAAAAGTAGTCTTTGTCGTATTACAGCTCCCTGACTATCTCCAAACACGAAATTGATACCTTAATACCGCTGTATTTCGACATGAAATAAAGACAAGTTTACAATACAATATTAGTACGGATTGGTGATTATTTTAATGGTATTTCAATAAAATAACCTGCCAAGTGCGAGTTAGACTCACGATGGGTGACATCTATCAACTACTGAAAAAGCAAATATTTTTGCAGCATATAATTAGTATATAGGTTGCGCGATCAATTTTTAATGTCATCATCAGCTGTTTATACGAATACAACTCAATTTGGATATTCAATCGAAGTACATTAACCGCAATTTATATAATATGCATAGCGATGATGATGCTGTTGGTTGTTGAAAACCCACTTAATAAAAAATGAGAGCCAAATTAAATATTTACCTCATTCTATTTTTAGTTTCTATTGTTATATCGGCAACAAAATGGTATATCCATCTGTAAACATTTCAACTTTCTGTCGCGATTCATGAGATACAGCCTGACAGACAGTCTTAATAATAATGTAAGTTTTTTCACCCTTAAAAACGAATAGAATTATTTACTGAATATTTAACTGGCGTCGATGAATATCATTAGCGTTTCTCTGTTTGCAATCGTGTCAGCTTATACACGGTTCGCACTGCGGACTCCATTTCACAGTGTGGTCCAGCTTAACGATCCACTGAAGCTTAATTAAAACTAAAATGACTCTACGTAACATTGATTAGCTAAATGCTCCTCGTATTTATTTACGCTGATCTAGTTAAAACCACACGCACAACAATCGTCGGATGGGTGGAGCAACATTGGGATCGTTTTGTGAACTCTATCGTATACATTTTGAAATTGAGCTTAGCTGCCATTTCAATTTGTATTGGAAATTATATTTATACTTTATGTTTAAATATTACTGTGTGTAATATTATTTAAAACTGCTTATTGAATAATAACGTTACAGTTTTTTAATGCTTCATCATAAAGAAATTAGTGTGGTGTCAGGAGTCTCCGAAATCGGTGAAAGGAAGGCATGTAGGTATCGTAACATAAGTGTTACGATACCTACATGCCTGTGCTAAGGCACACGATATTCTCTGCCTACTCAGCAAGTAATTTGGCATGAAGATATGTGTGTATAAAAAGCAACGTAAAGATAAAGTTGCACTTAGCTTCCTTTTCTCGTATCTCATCGTCACTGCTTCTACGTCAACCTTTTACGTCAACCTCCTACGTCAACCACGTCAATCAGTTTTAGCCTCGTACCTTTCTCGAGCATGGTTTTCACATGGTCAGTTCGGAAGCTAGGTCTCGACAAATGAACGGAGGAAGTGTCAAATCTACGATTGACATCTCAAACCGATTGACATTTTCCATGCAACGGTTTCGAGAAGCGAAAAAGAAAAACTTGTTATCCGCATAACGCATATAAGATACGAGATAATACTTTTTACATTGCTATCTATAATATACTTATTTACGTTTTGATACAACTTAATGAAGTCAATCTTTTCGCTTTATTAAGAGACAAACAAACAGACTGATTTATTGATTATCAGAATTACACGTTGCGTATGAACAGTAGACACTAAAAGCAATGATGATCGTTTAGTCTCAGCGTATTAATGTTTCCAATTTTCTTGAAATTATATTTATGACTAAAATTATATTAAACATTATATTACGATTATCTATTAATATTCATAAAATGTATGAAAAGATAATGCTCTCATGACTAAACCGCGAAAGCAATTTTGATAATAGTCAATATATATTTTATTCTGACTACTCAAATTGTTTTCGCAAGCACCAAACATCGAGTTGAGAGCAAAGTCGCGGATAACAGTGAGTTTTATAAAACACAGATTCCAGAATCAACTTTTGATTAATTAATTTTGAATGTAATTAAACAGATGTATTTAATCTGCCTCAACCTCGAAATAGATTTAACCTGGTAGAATTTGAAATTGTAAAATGGATCAAAAGTGGAGTAAGAGAATGAGAATTTACGAGGTATTTAGAATAATTGTTCACACGTGAATCTTCCTCTGGAGTGTGGGTTAGTAAATTTATGTGCAAATACGTTTCGGGGCTGCCCAATGTGCTAATGAAAGGCGATACATTATTCAACCTTTGAATTATACAGAGGCATGTAAATCGATATTCGCACCGCATAGCGCTACCCTGAATCATTTGAAGAATGGGAGACTTATAGGGGTCTTGAAATGACCACCTTTGTAATTATGAAAGTGAAATTCAAAGAATTTATAGGTCTAATGAGTAAATAGTTAGCGTCACATGCTTTGAGTTTTGGTAATCAGATCTAGGTTGACATTCCACAACCATATTGCTCGTGTATAACCCGAGAATTGAGTCAAGTGTCTCCGAAACCGGTGTTGTTGTATGAAGAGAGTACATAATGAATATGGAGAAGACTAGGCAAATATATAGAAGGCGTGATAGGTCAAGAGTTTTAGATTAACCGCAATAATAATAGCCTAAATTAATGATCATAGCACAATCACATGCACCAATTATTACAATACTGGCAATATAATATTATTTGAAAACTTTAAGTACAAAAGGACAATTTTCAACAAAGTAGGTTTACCGGACTACGTTTGAGTGAATGATAATTAACATTATTGTATTTTTGTATAATGATTTAATTCATATATTTTAATTTGTTCATATTTGCTTACCTATCATAACATCTATTAATAAATATTATTACGTTCTACATAATATTATAACGTTTTCCATTATATTTAGAAATTGTTTGGGATCAAATAAATATTATTATTATTATATGCAAATATCTCAAAATAAAGTGAAATCGATTGTAAAAGAGTAAATGTAAGTAGATATTCTAATATCCAAAGTCTCAGTTGTTTATTTATATTTCAATAAACGTAAACTTTCTGCTTTTGTCCGCTATTTTTTAGGAAACTATCCAAAGCAATCAGTCTAAACTAACACAAACGGTCAAAGAGGTAGGAACGCATCAATTTCGGTATGGCTTGAACGTCCTAAACCAATTCGCATATGTAAGTTTTGACCAGAGCGCAGAAAAACATAGTTCTGAGTCTGTGAGTGATATATCCAGTTGATTGCTTTTATGTAACAAATAAAAGTTTGTTTTTAGAATAGCGAGACATACAAACAGACATCGTGATCGTGAAAATAACTACAAGCGTAGACACTAAAGATGAAAATAATGTGCTGCCATCCTGAGACTGGAACGTTAATGCTCTTATGTGATAAAATTTCTTCCTCTCTCGAGGCTCAAATATGACTTTGACGAACACTAACGTTATAGCAGTGAAGATAGTTAAAACGAGGGTATCAATATCGCTTATTTTACATTCAAAATAGAAAAACTCAATCCGTACGAGAATCTCGGTGGCACAAGTTTCGAGTTCAGACAAGCCTAAAATTCTAGATATCTATATAAAAATGTCAATAATCTTCGGAGGCGTTAGAAATAAAGTAACGTCATCAAATTACCAGCACCAATGACCAATCAAATTGCATAACATTTGAAAATATATCACTCGCGTCTGTGGTCAAAGTAGTCAGTGTATGACTTTGAAGCGCGAGATCCTATTCACGAGTTTAGCAACGTGTTTTATGAGTTGTTTAGTTTATCATAAAAAATAACTTGACCAAATATCATCGGCTAATCGACGGTTCATATTGCTTCTGCCTACCCTTTTGGAGATAAAGGCGTGATGGTATTACATTTTTTCATTTATTTAAATATATCACTATTTTCTAAATCAAAACAAATCTCAAATTGTTATTTCTGTTGCAAAATTCAATCTTTTTAAAGAAAAAGCTTCATTCTACGGGAGTCTTCAGTCGCATTTCTTAATTTAACTGTTTTAACTAATCTTAAACTCGTATTTATTAGAAGAGGACTTGGTAGAATGCTTAAGATTTTGCTTATTTAAAAACAGATGGCAAAGAGTATGAAACAACATATTCTATGCAATGAACGTCTTTCTCTTGTAATGACAAAAACAGCCTCTCAGTATAAATATCTCACAAAAGATACAAAGAAAATATAACGAACAAAATGTAATATAAGTCTTAAGAGAAATAAAGATAAAACGCCGCGTAAATGTGTAGGAATTTAAATAATATTAAAGTCCCCAAAAGGTTATATCTACCGTCTTCATAAAATAACCACAAAGCTTTTATCATAAGTGAGCTAATATATTTTTTAGTGTTTTACATATCTGGCAAATTTTTCATAAAAAATTCACTAGTGTGCCACCATACCAACTTTCTTGTTAAATATAAAAACCTTACAGGTAAATGTTATAATAAAATCGACGACGCTAAGTACTAATATACGAATAACAATATCTACAATATGTTTTTAAAATTAAAAACTACACGTACTAATAGTATTGCAATTCGTCTATTTTGAATCGAAACGCAAACGAACAGACTGATCATGATTAAAAATATACATATAGGTAAAAAAATATCGTCATGCCCATATCCCTGCTAAGGCAAGCAGAGATTAGCCGACGATTAGGGCCCATGATATGAATGTACATGGCGGGGTTAGACTGTGGACTATCGAATTGAAAACCTGAAGTGGCTACTACGAGAAGACCGAGGCTCTTCTATTAATATTACTATTATTTATACTACTTATATAGATATTTTAGTCAGTTTGTTTCGGCTAACATCTAGACCAACTGACGCGACGTTGACAGGACTTTCACTGGCAGATAGTTTATGTAATTAGAAGTAACTTAGCCAAGCTACTTTTATTTTAGAACTATGTAAAATATTTAAATTCATCAAGACGCGGGCACTGACATCCCTATGTTGGCCTTCGTTTAATTTTGATAGATTAACTTGAAATAAAATAAATATCGATAAACAACAGAAGCAAATCGAGGATTCCTTCAATCCGATACGAGGAAGAACATATCTTTCATTTTTCTATATTATCTAAACGTCATAATTATAGGCGAAGTTAGATTTAACTTCATAGACTATGTAAGCATATCCTGGCCAAATGTAAAGCAAATATTGTAATCATTAAGCTTTTTGTAGGTATTTTTCAAAAAAGATATTTCATGAGGCCGAATTCACAAACAATCATAAAACTTGTTTTCGGACATCTTTGTAATATTGAATTTATTGGTTTAGTCTGTTATTATAATTATAATTTTAGTTTAGACTGTTTTTTTTAATTTGCGATTTTTTATTAATAGATTATTTTCATATAAAAAATAATATACAAAAATGTCAAGATAAACTTTATCCAAGTTTAGAGACTATTCTTTTCTCAAATTTTGTAGCATGAAAAAAGTAGTATATAAATAAATGATAATAATAAATTGATATAATTCCCACTGTAACGATCAATCTTGCCCCGAAAAGACTTCAAACGCACTGCCTAAAAGTAAATGAAAAATGATTCCCAGCGAACGTGTTAAGCCTGGGATGAAAGTGAGTTTTTTTAAACATTTATTTAATTAATTTTGAATTAATCGATACTTTCTAATTTTCAATCGCGATCCAAGTCGGGGGCTCAGTCATTATTTCGTATATTCTTTAGAAGTCTATACGAATATTATATACAAAGAAGCAATTTAGTTTTACTCGTAATACGAAACACAGCATAGGGGTACATTTTATTGAGAATCGCAAAATGGAAAATCTCACTCGGATGGTCATGTACAGGCGTTGATTAGTACGGCAGAAACAAAAACTATCCCGAACCGGGCGCAATAAACGAAGTGGAAAAAGTCGATATGAGAGAGGACCATCTGATTGTAGAAGCGCACTCGGGTTTTGTACAGCTATTTTAAATTATCAGAGTCATGAAGCAGGTTTTGTTCACTTATGCTTATGCTTATCAGGCATATCTTACCAACAATGTCAATACAAATGCATGTTTGTATATCCATTTTATTTTACATTAAAAATGAATATCGTCACGCCTATAGCCCAGAAGGGGTAAGCAGAATTACTTATCTATCCGCGATTACCCGGTGTTATAAGGGTCCATGGCCCATAACAAGTTCGTCGTCATGTTGGGCAAACTCAGGCAATGTTATGTATTTCAGATAAACAGAAAAACTCATTTGATAAGTTACCCTACCGGGGAATCAAACCCGGGACTTCGCAGATCAAAGTTGGATACTGACTAAGCGCTTCTACAAAAATGACGATGATTCATGTTTAAATCAAGGTGGTTATACCTAACTCATACATTTTCGTATAAAATTAGAACTTAAAACTACTTTTAATTTCGAGAAGTTATATAATTTTAATCAACAGGCAATGCGACTTGCAATGCCTACGTGTGATTTTTTTTGTAACACTATGACAGTGACTGGATTAGATTATACCTACTGCTGCCATCATAATGTTGTCAAAACGTTATCTATGAAAACGACAAAAATATCACGTTGGTTGTTCGAGAGCATTCTTTATATAATTATTTATTTTATTTCGTTTTTTGTATAGCACGTCATCTGTGACAATTTCACCTTTTTAGCTATTGTAGTTTATGACATACAGCTTAGACAGATAGACGGACATAGAAGACTTAGTAATAGGGTTTCGTTATTACCGCATACGGAACCCTAAAAATGGGTAAAGTTTGAAACAATTTGAGTTTCTTTGAGAAAATGTTTGCATTTATAGCAGCGTGTTATTCGATTTTACTCACAATGTTACATAAGTGATTTTGGAAACCTCCCGAGAAGGCTTCAAGTCATAAATAATTAATAAGGGCCGATTAACTAATGGCCTTCTGTTTGCTACTAAGTGAGCCGAACATGTCGACAAGCAGTAAACGCTATGTAATTTTGTAATTAGGTGTATGAGACAATCATTTATAATGGCGGTATAATAGCTGCCATGTTGACTTTCATTATACTTTATTAGGTTAAAAATAAAATATAATTTGTCCTTTATAATACTAATGACAGTTTAATATTCTAGTAACTTAGGTCATCCCTAGATTATTAATAGTCCCTGGATGATCGAACTTTGCTCTGTGTTTGGTTAGTACATCACATTTTTTTTTGAAATAAAATTGTATTTGACATAATTTACTTTGTTTTGCTTGCTTCTGTGGGGCCTCCGGGAATAGTTTTCGCACAAAAAGAAGGAACTCAAAAAAAAGAAAAAAAAAAGAATCGACCGGACTGAGTTTCGAACCCGGGATTCTGCGAAATAAGGCGCCCGATATATAACAAAACTTAGCGAAATTTTGATTTTTATTGTAATGATAAAGGTTTTTATTCCATGAAAACACGATAATAAGAAAAACCTGAAATTAAAACCTAGCTAGATCGATTTATCGCCCCCGAAACCGCCTACATACAAAATTTCAAGAAAATCGTTCGAGCAGTTTTCGAAATCGCTGATATATTATATATACAAGAATTGCTCGTTTAAAGGTATTAGATACCAAATGCGAATAAAGCACACTAAATGGAATGTACATGGTATGGTACATACCATCTTAGTAATAAGGTATCGTTTTTAACTTTGGTTACGTTACCCTAATAGAAAGTGCCATTTTTTTTGTTTCAGAGGCCTAATATTGTTGTTCTATCAGTTTAATTGAAGATGGAAAGATTTTGAAATTTCTTATTTCTTATAATTTTTTTCAATAACGAGAAAGCTTTGTCTGTACGTTGCGTCATAACCATTGATTGCTTTTGCACAATTGGACCGCAGTGTGCTGCACGCACTGCCCCCTTCACAAAGGATTGTGGAATCAATTAGATAAAAGAAATACGACATCGAAGATTTTCATCATCCCACTGCGGTTTGTTCTTAATGGTCTTTTATGTAAGCTTTCATGTGGAACTTTTATAGAATGAGATCATGTTTTAGATTCTTTCTGTCATTTTCCATCTTTTATCTATAGAAATAAAACATAAAGATGCCCAAGATTGGATTTGTGCCGAATATGGCGACGGACTTGTCTTGCCTTGGGTCGGACCTAACATCGTCGGCTAATCTTGGGTGCACATGTACCTCTGTCTACCCCTTCAGGGTTATGGGAGTAACAATATTTATTTTTTGCTACATAATATATAAATAAAATTAAACTGTCTATTTGTATTAATAAGACAACCGATTTTTATTAAATGCATGTGCATAATATACACACATTACATATTATAATAACATTTTTTTGCAGTTATATTCTGTCTGTTCCAGCTAATCTTTGAAACAGCTTGATTGATTTCAACGAAACTTTTACTGACAGATCAGATAGCTAATGCCATAAGAAGTAACATAGGCCTTTATTTTCGAAATATATAAGATAATCCAATTAAAAAGTGGATGAAGCCCAGAAATTTTTAAATAATAAAATAGAATTATATAAAAATTTTAAAAATTTAACGTTTTGAATTAGATTCAAAGACATCTAAATAGTAAGGTTTATAAATAATTAGGTAACACAACGTCAGTGCTTGCCACTAATTTGTTCTAAATTACTAGTTAAGAAGGTTTTGAGTTGTTATTAAAATAATTGCACAAGAATCTCCTAACATTAAAGTATATAAAAAAACACTTCTTTCTTATTTCGAATTTCAATTTGCTTTTCCGAAAAAACAAAAACTCATTAAACACGTAGCCTGAAAATTGACTCAAAACTAACTCGACAACCAGGAACTCATGCGTCAAAGGTGGTTAACGATAAAATACTTAGAAACGCAGGCTTAAATAGATCAGATAAAAATAGTTAAATTTATTGAATTTCAGACCAATTTCAGAACTATGGGCACACAAACAAAACTATACACATACAAAAGCAAACATAAACGTATCAAATAGCTGGCTAAAATGAAAAAATGTTCGTTCCCAAACGAATTCATTCGTCGGATATGTAAAATGTTAAAATATTCATCTACCCGCCGCTCTGTACACCGGAATTCATGGGCGAATATAGAGTACACAAAACTGCCATAGCAAACCTCACCGCATCAAAACAACATCTGGCACATTTGATTAAAATAAATAAAAAGAATCATATAGCACGAGTGACGCTACTCTCGGAACTACCGTGTAGCGACTAATTTCAGCAAACGTATCTATGTGACTATAGCAGCAGCGTAGATATACATGGCTTGTATCGTTTTACTGAATTTTACACTAAAATATCTGAATCAGAACCATATTATAATGAATATGAAGACCACATTTCAAACGACAAATGCTGATGCTGCAGCGAAAATGTGAATTTTGGTAAATTCAATTTTGTTTGTGAAATTAAGTTTAAATTCTGAGAATTTATAAATTTGAAAGCGATTGAAACATAGTGATATACATTTGGTTTTAGTAATAATTTCCGCAGAAGTCTTACGTTCAGCAATAGTAAACCGTTGTCACGAGCTAACAAAAATCATGTATTGACATCATTTTAATCTTCGTATTGTTAATTCTTCGAAAATACATTGTTACCAATAGTTAGCCCAAATTTCATTTTTAGTAATATAATTATAGGCAATTCATTAAAATAAATATAAAAACAGAAATGATTTAGACAAGGAAAGCCATTGAGCCATAATACAATGTAGACGAATTCCGTATCAAATCACATCGCGTCATGATATGTTATGTATTATTATTATATAGTATTCTTTAAGTTGTTTTAAAATGTGTTCCATGTTATAAGTTATTATTTATCTGAATTGAACTATTAGCATGACACAGGCTTAACGTATATGAAGTCTGTGATCGTATTAATATATTTTTTTAATAGAAACTATTTCTTCCAGCTATAATTTTCAAAAAAAAAATACTTTATTAATATATGATGTAAATCCTTATGTAATAATGCTAATTATGAATAATAGTTTTTATGACGACCCTTCTCTGCAGATAAACATCGATTGATAAAAAATAGGAAATATTGACTGCATTTATGTAATAAATCAAATAATAAAAAATCTAGAAAGAATAACGTTTAGCTGAAAACGAAGTTTTACCGGAACATGTTTAAATAATGCAGACTAAGGATGTGCGTTGGATAGAAGACGCAACACTTTACAACGGAATATATATTATATCTGTTCTAAACGGAAGCTAAAATAGTATCAAGTTACAAATCGTACAGAAAATCTAGACGTTTGTTGGCCTCGATCCAATTGAGAAGTGATCATATCTGTCAATATTCTTGGAGCACACGATGCGTTCAAACCAATTTAGTAATGCAGTAAGAAAGAGGAAATAATTCTATTAAAAATTTCCAAAGAATAGATGAGTTAATCTTTTAAGATCATGCTTTCAATGTTATTATGCTGTTTCGCTTAATGAAACCTTAATATAATATATATTTTATTCACTTGAGGCAAATCTCAACCTACCTGAATTTGAGAATATAATATATATATTATAATATTAAATGTATGTTTTTACTCGTAGTTCGGATTAAAATTGAAGATATATCAATCAATATAATCCCTTACACAATTCTGGATTCGCATTTCTTTTCAATGCCAGTACCATTTAACCATTGAATATTTAATTCCTAAATAATTCTTTCTAGTGTTGCAAATTGGCAACTCAAAATTGTCTCTGTGGTCTGGTGTAATCCGTATCTGACTTGATGCACCGGGTCCTGGATTCGGTTCAATGGGAATGAGTTTTTTTAGTTTAACTGAAAAACATAACGATGCCTGCAACGGATTTTTCACCTGTCACATCTTAGATATTAAGTACTAGCGGACGCCCGCGGCTTCGCCTGCGTGGATATCGGTTACCGCTGCAAAAACCCTACTCAAGAAAGACATGGT
>DVZL01005514.1:0-12003 GCA_018236625.1 Lasaia peninsularis
CGCTATAGTAGCAAGCCGAAAGAATTGAATAACAGGACCATAAATTATATTTTAGTAGGAAATTTTACTAAATTTACGGTCAAGCATGAATCTGACTCGCTCACGAAGGGTTCCGTCGTACCCTTATGACACTCTGTTATCTATACAAATAAATATAATTGGAGTGTCTAATGTAATATTAAAATAACTGTTTTTTACTTAATGCATATACGTTATTAGTTATGCTATACCAAAATAGTATTTTTTAGAATTTTTATCTGTCTGTCTGTCTCTCTCTTTATACCCGCATATCTCTCAAACGGCTGGGTCCATTTTAACGGGACTTTCACTGTCAAACAGCTAATGTAGTGAGGAACGGCTTAGACTACATTTATTTTAGAATTATATTTGAGAAATGTATAAAATAGATTATTTAAATAAAAACGCGGACGAAGTCGCGAGCACAGCTAGTGATTTATATTGGTTAATATGTAAAGATGCAGAAATAATCCAGGTGGCGCCCATGATAAATATTTATTTTGTATATTAACACATGTATTGTATCTCTATAAGGAGTATATACGGAAGTACTTCTATAATTGATTACTGTATTCACACGGCGCCACACAGCGTAACTGGATCTAGAGGTGCCATGTGACTTGTGAGAACCGTCCCACGGCTGCCGACGATTGAAATTATATCTACAAATACTCGTACATCCAATAATATGTAATACAAAACTGTAATCACCTCTGTGTATTAGATGTCTTTGATACATGAGCTCCTACAACCCTACACAACCCAACAGACATACAGACAAAAATACTAAATATGTTGTATTAAATGCATACGTATATGTACCTTGTATATACGTATGCATTTAATAAAGCAGGTATTTTAATTTTACAGTCACTAGAATTTTATTTCTTTGTATATTTGTATATGATATGATATATGAGGTACTGAGTTTGATTTCCAATTGCATAATGTTGTCTACGATTTGAGTTGTGCCCGAAATGGCGACTTTGGAATATAACTTTCGGAATAATTTAAAAAATAGCTTTCTTGTCAAATTTATATATTATATTCTTTCCATTAAAAAAAAATGTGGGAATATTTAAAATTTGGGAGAAAAGTAATACGGGGAAACTAAAACTAAAGTCAAAATACGTCTCCATTTTGGATTGAACCGTTAATACACTGATATTAGATCAATGAAATCATACTCCACAGGAGGTGATATAAATCAAAAAATATTAATATAGTTATATTGACTATCAAAGTTATTATAATACCGAACTAATTGTGATATTAGCATATACGCGTGGGCTGTTATACTTTAATTTCCTTATACAGTGGTCTTTCTGACCTCGACAATCGAAAGCTCATTTCTGAGAAAGGTAAACCGTAGGCCCCAAACCTATTACGGTCAAGCGAACGTGAGGTCTTGAGTTGCTTAAGTCATTCGGTTTTTAACAATAACTCATTAAGATAAAAGTTGCTTCAAAACGTTTACTATCCTCGTTTTCTTTAAAAAATAAGCGATGCTTACGTAAAAGTCTGCTTTCTTATCGTGAATTAGACAGTTTAACTATCGTAGGCACGTGTTGTGATATAACATTTGAGCCACACCCAGTAGATTTGTCTTTACTTACTATGAAAAAAGTTTTTCTAGTTGTGTCAAAATTTAATGTTTTTCAAATTATCATAAGTTAATTTTTCATTTTCCCACATTTAACTTAAAATGTTGATTTTAAGGTCAACCGATATGACATGGGTTATTAATTCAAAAACTTACTTCATACTTTATCAGTCCTATAAACAGCTTTAACTCAAAAAAATTAAAGCGAACTATCATATTTACATAAATTAACATGTCTAATGCAAAGACTTTTTTTCGTAAAGTCATTAATACTCAAACCATTATTTTAAAGAATCGTTAAAATATTATCAAGCTACTTTAATCTGCTACAATAGGTTACTTAGGTAGATATTAAACCTTATCTAAAACTGAGGCCAAATGCACGCTGAGCAGATGACATTGTTAAAATTACTGGATAAGACTAGCAAATGATAGAAACCATTGGTCATCTCTGGAGGAGGCTTTTACCTTCCGTTGAGGGGTCCTTTGCAATTATTTCATCTATTAATTTTTTTCTATAATTCAACATATTCTCTAATTTTGCATGCGAATTATTTTTTATCTTTTAATTGCTAACCTTTATTGAGTAGCAAGAAATATACTATATTTATTATTACAATCTTACAATTCGAAACTATCTTTTAAATTTCGTATTTATTATGGGACCACTACATACAGAACCACATATTTGACTTTAAAAATGACATTTTAATTAAGACAGTATCTTTTTAAAAGTGAGATACATTCGTAAACTTTTATGTGTCAACTCAAAAATATTTGATCAGTTCCTCTGGCATATCGAATTTTATGACCCTGACATACTTCAAAACTGAGTCATGCGAGAAAGCGCGTTCTTGACGCTTTAAGGGCTTGTAAAATATGAGTTTTTTTTTGTGTTATACCACCTTAGTTAACCCACCTCTGATGACGCGGGGTCATTTGTCGCTTTCAACTCTATATAATTTACGTGGTTCGTTAGTCACTCTCGTCTCTTGAAATTACATCTTAATATTTTTTTGGTATTACCGGTAGTTGGAATTATGAATCATCTATCTTTTCTAGTTTTGACACGTGGGGATTATTCATTTTTCTTAAACACATTTTAAATGAACGACTCTGTTTTATGACTGGGACTACAGCCTTCTGAATATCTCTGCACAAAAAATATACAATATCGCTGCATTGCGACTTGAAAGAGGGACAAACAAACAGACTGTCGTATTTATAATAATAGAGCCATGGATTTCAAGTAAGCAAAACAATAGATGAACTGAATAGTTTGCACATCTGTGGCAATAAGATGCTTACAATAGATACATAAATATCTTCACGTCAACTCTTTTCCAGGGTTGGCAGAGAGTATCGAGTGCCAAGTGTTACGATACATACTTGCCTAGGTTCATTCACATTTATTACTCTCATACAGAAACGCCAGTTTCATACAGAAAACCCTCGGGATAATTCATGAGCAATATATACATAAATACTTGTACAAATCAAATTTTGTCCGATTTTCACATTTTTTTTATTAAATATGCACAAAATAGCGAAATGATAAATATTTTCTACCTAGACGTATCCATTTGATACGTCTAAGTAGAAAATATTTTTAAATTAGCGGGTGATTATTTTAAATTATAATAAACACGATAAGGAAATAAGTTGATGTTTAATCTATGCAAGAGTTTCAATTACAACTACATGTTTTCAAATCTGAGTAGAGTTTAAATTTAGAAGTAATGCTCGTTCTAAATTTATATTATAACATTGTTTTTTTTTTAAATATTAGCCGTTTTATCATGTTTAGAATAGTGGAAAGGGTTTAACTAGTTTACTCGCGTTCACCTATGCAAACCCGTGTGTAGTAAGTATAACCTACTTTCTGAAAATATTTTTTTTTATTTTAAGGAAGTAGGTTATATTTAAACAAAGTTATATGTAACAAAACATGACTAATTAAGACTGCAATAGTAATGGTAGGTAGCAGACGTTTTGTGATAAATATGCTAATCATTACAAAAAGCGCTAAAAACTATAAGGAAGGCTGTATCTTACTACCAAAAAAGTACTTCGGTTTTAACGTGTTCCGTGCACGTGTTTTACTTTAAAATATACGTTTATGGTGCTTTTTAGGGTTCCGTATCCAATGATTAAAATAGAGACCCTTTTACTGAGACTTCACTGTCCGTCCGTCTGTCCGACTGACTATCAGAAAGCTGAAATGTTCACAAATATTGTTGTCGCTGTAATAACAAATACAAAAAACAGCTCCCATTCAAAAAACGCATTGTTTGCATTTTTTTACGGACAACGATACGGAACCCTTTGTGCGCAAGTGCGACTCGCACTTAATTGGTTTTTTCTTTTGATATTGCCATACAAATATAAACAATGCAACGTATTGCTTTGTAGATAGAGATGCATTATGTTATTAGAAGGAGATAGCGCGACGACAAAAGATTAGGCAAAAGTTGTACCTGAAAGGTATGGGTCGTGTTTCCCGCCTCCGCCATTTTTGTTGCCCCAGGCTAGTCTCTAGTCTATCGCCAGTCTATTAGAAAGCTTTCATTGTGCGGCTTGATATATTTTTATCCAACTTTGTGATAATTGATTTGTGATAATTTTAAAATATTTTTTATAATATATTAACCGACTTATACGTGTTGCCGCGGTTAATTGTGACTCTCCGATAATTTACAAATTATTAAAAATAAATTATATTGCGACTATAAATTGAGAAGTTGGATCAAACTGTACACTGTGTGTTAACATTAGTAAAAAAAACTTGTAAAAAATTTTTTTTTCATCTTTGGCACTTGGTGAAACTCCCACATATTCATATTTTTTATGAAAAACCACGTGTACTTTATATAACATACAATTGAAAACTTAAGTTTTAGCCCTAATGATACTGTAAAAAGCGGAACCGGTCGGCTAAATCAATATTATTCAATTATAAGTTATATCTAAAAAAACTACATGTCTCTTTAATTTAAAATATGAACGTGACGCGTCATATTAAATTACGTAACATCACACGTTAGCCACCTGCTCTATCCGCAGGTGATATCTTCGCGCCAAAAACGTTTTTTAACATTTTCTAATAATATCCCTTGGCAAATACTTCAACGTAAGTGGAATTCTAGCTAAATTACGTGTCCAGTTTACATATTACCTTATAAAGACTGTTTATTTAGCGCGCTACGGCCATTGTTCTATCAAGTATGGACTGAATCCCAATGAGTGATTGTGTCAAGTGATGATGAACTCAGTGAGATGATAAAGTTTAGATATAAACGTAAAGAGCCAAGCGATGGCGGGAAAGCGAGCCCCGCTATACAAAAGAACGAGGTGCTGAAAGACCGGGACCTGCTGCCTCCAAAGGATATGCTGATAAAGGGGTCTTTGGCTGGAGTACGTAATAATACGCTGCCAAGACTTCGTCAACCTGCAAAACGGGAGCCGATAGAAACACTGATCAATCAAACCACAATTTTATTGTTCAGAGTAAGTGTTGCAATACGTAAACTGTATATTTTATGCTTATAAAAAAAAAAACAATTTTTTCACACCCGTTTATAAATTCTTTTTATATTTCTTTCTTGTATTTAATTTAGTTTCATTTATGGTTATAGAACCTTAGAATTTATGGTTATAGTACCGCCTGCATTTAGGGTTATGAAAAATAGATATTGGCCGATTCTAAAACTTACGCGATATGCACACAAAAATATGAGAAAAAAGAACGGGATGGTAAATAATACGACACTTATTCCATTAAAAAAAACTTATTATCCCGTCCTTCTCCTAGTTTTTAACTACCTCGATATTTAGTTTTAGCCAAATCTGTTCAGCCATTCTTGAGTTATAAATAGTGTAATATTAATACGTTTTTAAACGTTATCATAAAGCTAAAAGAATCTGGAGATATATGGCGCAAGGGTATATGTATTACTGTAAAATTTCATGATAATTCGTTAAGTAGTTTCGCATGAAAAAGTAACATACACACTCACAAACTTTTTCATTTTTACTACCTATTATTCAGATTTATGTATCGTTTCTTATAGCTATATTGATGATGCAAAGATGGTATACCATTATACACTACGTGTTGCCTGAATTGTTACCATCCTCTTACCACCTAACACAACAACGTCAGTGATTGCAATTCAAGCCACTCGAATTGCCAACGCGCCATTAATAATTTTTGTGTCCAGTCGAATGTAATTTACTACATAATATAATTTGTCTGTTTGCCTTATACTGTGAAAATGTATTTGAGAAAGACGGACATACTCTTAAAGTAATTGGATCAGATAAAAAACCTACGCACCATGTATATTACTTTATTAACCGTGTGGTTAAAACTACTGCCCACTGTTATGTCTTATTTTTATTAACACATTCATCCCACGTTTTATCTATTCTAACTAAACATGATAAAAGTGGGCAGAGAATGAAGATTTGTTGATTTTTTTGGTAGAGTTCTGCAATTACATTAGTTTAGCGGCAATGTTTGTAGATGTCCACATTCTAGAGGGCAAGGTAATCATTAGGCATTAGTGTCTATAAACAACTACTTTAAACTAAACACTCATTTATTATGTAGATGTAATCCGAACTAATATTATAAACGCGAAAGTAACTCTGTCTGTTACGCTTTCACGCCTAAACTACTGAATTAATTTTGATGAAATTTAGTGCAGAGATAGAGTTGACCTTGAGAAAGGACATATACTACTTTTTAACCGACTATATTAAAAAGAGGGTATGTTTTACGGAATAAGTATTATAAGTCGGCAAAATGTGTGCCCTTTGAAAGTTGTCTGTGTTATTAAAATAATTTTTATTGTTTTTAAGTTCGGGTATCCTTTTTTTTTGTTTTTAATTTTGTTTCTTTTTTGTGCATCTGCCATTATTGTTTTTTTTTCTGTTGGTCTAAAGTTTGCCAGTTTCAACTGTAGCTATCACCATTATCTATAAAAATGGCAAAATATAACGGTTGTTGTATGAGAGCACACTTTATATTATTTTATTCTGTTGTCGCTATAACAACAAATATTGAAGATTTGTTGTTATAGCGACAACAGAAATAGTTACATCAACTCTCGAGCTATTACAGTTTATGTGATACAGCCTAGTGACATCCAAGAGACACAGAGACAGACAGCGAAGTCTTAGTAATAGAGTTCCGATTTTGACCTTTGGTACGGAATCCTAAACCTTTTTAATAACAATAAGGCTAAAGCGAAAAAGAGTTCTATGATGACTGGACTGGGTACAGGTAACCCCACCAGTTTCTACCCTCATAAATTGTATAGTCGGTTCTGTCGTTCATTGATAATAAAGCTTTTAACATCGCACCACTAGTTTGGAACTTCGAGGTAAAACTGCGGGGAAAAACTATCTTGGTTGAATTTATTACAATATTTAAATATTTATAATGTTTTATTACAGCCAGCATATGATTTAGACTCTCATAAATATATCTCGTATGCCACGACTTAATCAGTTGATTTAAATGCATCGCATATTCAAAGCGACGACGATATAGGCAGCGGCTATGGGGTTTAAAATGCCTCCTGGATAGTTTTATGCAAAACAAGCACGTTCATGCACAGATTAATTAATTAATATTTTATTCAATGGAGTTTTACTCGATAATACTGCGGTTTTCATAGATAGGTATAGGCTGTAAAAACTCGACATTATATAAAACTATAGTTATTTTCCCTGTATTCACTCACGTTTTGGTAAAAAACAAATGATACATATGATAGTGACGAAATTGAATACAAAATTGTAACCCTTATTTTAATTTTATTAAGTGAACTATATCGATGTGTAATGCAGACATAAACTAGACCTTGCAGTACCTACAAAGGCTAAATATCTTAACAGGTTCCCGCGGGAAAGCTACGGAACCCTAGTATAATATAGTCGTAGCCACAAGCAATAGCAGGAAAGCCGTTCTAGAAATCAATAATTTATAGAACGACTTACCTCAACAGGGAATCTAGCCTTATACGTCTATATCTACCACCATTAGATCCACGAACAGAATGATTCAACATGATTATGAATAACAATAGATCTGTAAAAATCTTCAAAGATTTCTTGTAGGTCTATTTTGTTATTCACTACCTATACCGTCGTACCGCTCGACTGTTGTAAAATTTTTTATTTTAATTTTTTAAAAGTTTAAATTGTTATTATCTTTTAAAGATAAATGAAAAAAAAAAAATAACAAAAATAGTAAAAATTGACACAACCGTTCTTGAGTTATAAGTGGTATTACTCAGAGGACTTCGTTTTAAATACACAGATACAGCGTTTCGATGTATCAAAATGGTAAAAAATATTATTGAAACGGTAGTATACATGCATGCAAATAAATGGCAGTTATTTGAATTTTATAAATAGACACTTCAATTTTGTTTATTTGTACAGTTTGTTTAATTTTATTTATTTAAGCTATATACGAGGAACGTCAGATGTCGCTAGTGGACTCGCTCACCGTGTCTGACCCCCCAAAAGGCCATTGTATTGAGCTTTCAAAGGCAATTTGTCCGTAGAATACTAAAATGAAGCTTTATTACGTATTCATGTTCAGGCGCAGTAAAAACGTTGAGTTTTTAAATCGTCGTCGTTATTTGTTAATATAATAACAGTAAATTTATTCATCCTTTTTTAAAATAATTGAAATATACATGTTCACGTCAGTCTAGTTTCCTCCTTACTCCCTTCGTACAAACATGCCGGTTTAGGAGACTTTTGCCCCTCGGATAAAACGAGCTTTATTTAAACATGAAACTGCAAAATGCCAACTTCAAATTTCATTACCACATGGTAAAAAAATACTATAATATTCACGGGTCAACCAAAACAAAAAGCATCAAAATAAACAAACAGATACTGGTAACCTCTTTATTAAACGAATTGTATTTTTAGCTATAACATATGATTCTCATCAGTCTATAACTGTCCACTGCTGAACAGTGTCTGCCGGAGACCCTATCAATATCAACGCACCAAACATTTAATTAGTTATGACAAATCTTTAAGAAACATAAAATAAAAACCCATGGTGGGCCCGGTTTTTTCGAAAAATGTAAACCAAAGATAATATAGACGCGTTTTAAACACACTTAGCTGGTTTATTTGGGAATAATACCACTAAAGTTTTGCGAAGATTTGCTTGGATTACCTAATACTATCACCTAAACCATCCAAAGCAAAAGTACTCGCCACTGGTTTTCCCATTGAAGGTGATCCAATAGTCTGTAAAGATATTCGATGTAAATGATATTTGATGTCACGAAACCAAAATTGCGCATGTTGCAAAACTTAAACAATCTTTCTCTCAAGTGAAATCTATGACGCTATGGTTTGATAATAATACTAACGTGGAAACCTAGGCGACATGTAAAAAGTGTGAATCAAGCTGTGGATCGCGTCAGCCCCCCCCCCCCCCAGTCCCCCAACACCGTTCTCACGTAACAATAACAGGTAGTAACCGGGTTCTTATACACCACTTGTGCAAATCACTAATAGTGTTTGCTGAGCAATAATTTTCTTTTAATTTTTTGTAAACGTGCTAAATATAGAGGCCTGTCCGACAATTTTTTTTTTAGAAAAAAAAGTGATGATTTAGATTTTTTAGTCTAGCCACATCCCGTTATAGATGCTATCTTGGTATATGTACCTTGTAAACATACATGTGTATTTAGTAAATAGCGGTTATTTTAATATTACATACAGACACTCCAAATTTTGTCTGTCTGTTTGTACCCGCTAATCTCTGAAACGGCTGGACCGATTTTAACGGGACTTTTACTGGCAGACCTCTGATTTCATAAGGAACGGCTTAGGCTACTTTTATTATATAAATGAATAAAATAAAATTATTAAAAACGCGAAAAAAGTCGCGGGCACAGCTAGTTCTGGAATAAGACATAAAAATCAAAAAGAAAAAGATTTTTTCACTGGAACATTAATATATGCGATCTCCCAAATATACTCGTATTTAGAAAGTAAATAAAACGATGTGTCATTATGTTTTTCTTACTTGTTATAGTGATCTATTATCATGATTGATTTAATATTTCCAGTCACGAACAAAGAACGTAGCGGAAGACGCGACACGTTGTGTTGGTGCACAGGATGAGTGCAACTTGTAGACGTTTTTGTTTTAATTTTTCAATATTAAATATTAAGTTTACGCAAAAAAATATATAGGTACCTTCTAGGTATTTGGTAACTTCATCGTAAGAGCTCAGAAAATGTATTTAAGTTAAAAAACCACATTATTAAAGGGGAAGGGGTTTCATATAAATCACAAAATATCATAAAGTGTGTGTATTATTTTTTCGGCAAATGCGCGACACTCAACCGAAAACCGGCGTCACGTGTATTTATTTTTCGTCAAACGCACAGAAAATAAATAAACATATACGTGATATGGGGGGGGGGGGAGCTAAGGAGTCTAAAACCTCACCATGTACCAAAGCTGGTCCCCCCTAAAAATATCAAAAAACACGTGATGTGATTAATAGACAGGCACTTAGTACATGACATTATAATTTTATTTTAGCTCTAAATACAGTTATGAAAGTTTGGAGTAGCTTTTATTTAGAGCTCTAGAAATTGTTACATATCCATATTTGTTACATGAACGTCGTTAATACGACTTACGAGTACTTACGAGTTTGAATTAACATTTATTGCATCGCAAATTCTAGATGTTTATGTACATTTTTTTAATAAGTGTGGGTTAAGTGATTGTGGGTTGGCGTAGGAAGTGTTTTTATGGTCACAACAGTCAACGGGTCAGCGACTAGCGCCATGTTATCTATCTAAGGACCTACATACACCAACGTAATGGACGGTAACTGCATAACAGGAGCTTGGAATAGAGCGCAAAAAGTACGAAGGATGAAATTTAATTAGGTTTTTATTAAGATTGCTATTTCTACTACATCTACTTGATTGTATTTTTCAATATAGTAAATTTATTGTTATATATTTATACATATTATATTTTGATTTGATTGATTAATACCTTCTACTTTTTAATACGTATCTCGTACAACTTGTTTTTACTGACAGAAGTAGTCGCTTTGATAGATTAGTGTATGTGGTATAAAATAATACATTTATTTAATAGTTAAAATAAACAAAAATATTGTATTTTTAGTATTTACAAGATCATAGGATCTTTTTGATAAATACTAAAAATAAACATTTTTGAACAATAAACTTAAAAAACAATTGTGGCTCCGGAATAAAGATTACATTAGTCTGAGTCTTCACCAGAAGAAGGAGAACTGGAGATTACATTCCTAACAATGACATGCCCAAAATATTGAATATCTATCTTATTCTCACAGGGCCGGTTGTCTCACTCTCATAAGTCTCATAATAGATTTTAAAAATACTGGCCGAAAGAGAAGTTGACCAGTTTAGACAGTTAGCAATACTAAATATTCAGGAGAAATCTTTGTTACGAGTAATCCTGCTACCTTTAATCCATCTCCTTTTCTTTCCAACCAATTATCCAACCTTAGTTATCCAATCCTATAGTTATCCAACCTTTAACTTCATGAACTAGCATTCAGTGAAGCCACTGTATTTTTTATATCTAATAATGTATGTGAATCATTGCAATGATTAAAACGTTACGTCATTATTACGTAAATGTGCGCGAGTCCTTAGTGTGTCTGACTTATCTCGTTCGTACAATACTGGTTTTGATATAATCACATAAGCTTTTCTAGGAACTATAGAACTTAAAGCAATTTCCTTAAGAACTCTTTTTGTGTATAGTAAAATTATACTATGTTGCACTTTTGTTTCTCCTTTTTTACAGTCCTTTTAGTAAGCGGATATGTGTTTGTGTAGAGAGACAATATTAAAATACAATATTATCTACTTCGTTACGTCACTTGCCGTTACACATATGGAAGGATAGGAGATTCTTCTGTATGATGACAGTAGATAATCCTACTCTTAGATACTATGTGATACTTGAAACATTTTATATGCTTCGAGGGTGGTAAAGTTCTTGCCTAGATTTAAAGAAAAAAATTTTTTTTAATCTAGGCAGGAAGTTAATATTTTAAGTATCACTTAAATTGGTTCGAGGTGGTAAAGTACTTGCCAAGATTTACCTCCAGTATTTGGTACCTTAATTGTTCTTGCGCCCAAGATGTAAGTGCAGGTTTTAGTGTTGTTCCGGTGCTAGAGAGTAATGTAGCAGGAAAATTTACTTGTTTACGAGTTTCACCATTCCATAGATAATTTCTCACCACCAAGGTTAAAAAAAAATTGCATGAATATGTGTAGAATTAACTCATCTAAACCTGAAAAAAACCTGGACA
>DVZL01005515.1:0-12001 GCA_018236625.1 Lasaia peninsularis
AGTATCGACTCTGTACCCGCACTACATGTAATAAAACAAAAGACTACGCATGCGAAACGGTGACGCCCACTGACACCTTTGATTTGTATAGAAAATGACATCAACAACGTCTCTAGTAGAGGCCGTGAGGTGGTGATTCTGTTGCTCTGTGGTCCACCACAAGTTTTATTATATTTAATCTGCAAATGTCAAAAATGATTGACTAATGTCAATTTATTACTGTGTATCAATATCAGCTGATATTTAAACAGCCAAATGTCAAGACTAAGTCAACAAACACTAAACAGTACATATTTAGCAGTGTTATTATTTTTAGGAAAGTTTGTTGATTATTAATGATAGTAGTTACTAAAAAGGCTGAAAATTATGACAATTGTACTTATATGAGTTAATTGAAACTGTTTTTTAAAATTTTATTTTAACAATCATATATCGACATGGTATTTACAAAATACTATTGAATTTAATTTTAAACTATCGATTCTACAAATAGTATGTCATTGAAAGTTGCTATATGCACGTGGGTAAGCAATAGTAATTGAGCATGTGTTCAAAAGCTTAAAATTTATACTGAATCGAATTTTTCTTTATTTTTTAGGGTGCTAATTCCCATGGCCAGTTGGGATTGTGTAACACAAGCGAACAAGTTGAAAAGCCTACGAGAATCACAACTACATATTATACTCGTATTACAAAGATCTCTTGTGGTGGTGGACACTCGTTACTTCTTGACAACGGAAACCTTTATGCGTGTGGGTGGAATAATAAAAAACAAACTGCGCTTGAAAAAGAAGTTTACGAATTTGAAAGAGTGTGGTCTTTGAGTGGTGTAAACTTTACGAATTTAGCGTGTGGCTGGGACTTCAGCTGTGGTGTAACAGATGATAATTTTTTATTTGTATGGGGCTCAAATAGTCACGGACAATTAGGTTTACCTAAGGACCACTTTTCAGAAGCGGTAGATCCCATTAAGCTACAGGTTAAAGTGTCTTCTGTGTCAATGGGGCTGCGGCATACCGTAATCATAAATTCTCAAGGTAATGTGTGGGCAACAGGATGTGGTAGACATGGCCAGCTGGGTTTAGGTAATGAAGTATTGTCATCTGATAGATTTCAAAAAGTTTCTAAGATCGAAAAGATATCCCACATAGCCTGTGGACAAAACCATACTGTAGCTTGGAGTTCAAAAGAAAATTCACTATTTGTGTGGGGGGATAACAAACATGGTCAGCTTCTCTTAAGTTCTGACAAGTACAAAAAAGTCTATAAACCTGAAAAAATTGATATTGGAATAAAAAGTGGAGTAAAAAAACTGTTAAGTGGCTGGACCAATGTTTTGTTATTGTTATTAGATGGTTCTCTTTTAACATGGGGAAGAAATAACTATGGACAACTTGGGACAAATGATCCATTTACAGGAAATATAATATATATAAAGTTGCCAGGTGAGTTTATATGTTATATAGCAAGCAGTCCGTTATAAAGTAGGCTATGTGTTTTTTTCATATCTAGTTACACTGGCAGATTTACACATTTGCCACCCATAGGCTTTTTGAATTGTGCTATTGATATTTTGACGATCGTGAAATTTCGTATGTATTATTGTAGTCATTCGTTATCTTATATCAGGATAATTTGTATCATTTTAACTAAGGGTATCTGTTTGCCAGTTTATAGGTTATTATAAAACACTCGCATTAATAACTGATGTTGTATGTAATCTTGTTCTAAACCAATGTGTACAACTATGTACTTATGTATTACTTTAAGTAATTTTGGGTCAGATTTACTACCTCTCTAAATTTGCCACCGAAGGGTTCAGCCTACTCAGCCTGCTTGAAAATCCGCCGTTGGTAACAACCACCCATTCATCCATACATACTTACAAACTTTCGCATTTATAATATTAATAGGATTTAAATGAGTTGAAGACGAAGAGCTTTCCTTCACGGGATTGGGCGGGCGCAGTGATGACATCCTATATAAATAATATAAATACAAAAGTTTGTATGTTTGTTTGTTACTCCTTCACGCAAAAACTACTGGATGGATTTGGACAGTACTTTACAGTAAGATAGTTCATATATCAGAATAACACATAGGTTACTTTTTAACCAACTACTTTAAAAAGAGGATATGTTTTTACACAATAAGCTTTAAAACTCGCGGGTGTAAAGCTAATAATTTATAAAATAGACCTTACCGCAAACACAAAATAGGCTCTACACAAAATGCAATATTCAATACTTTCACATATACTTTAAGTTAGTAGTTACTTTGATACTTTGCGGTAAAATATTTTGAAATAGTCAACTTACAATGGTAAGACCTCAATCTAGTGAGTAAATTTACAAAAAATATCAATAGATAAAAATCTATCATGATACATGACCAATAGACTTTTTTTAATTTCCAGACAATAGACAAGTTAAAGATGTTGTATTGGGTTCTGAACATACTCTGTGTTTAGCATGTGATAATACACTTTGGGCATGGGGTTGGAATGAACATGCAAACACAGGAACTGCATCAGAGGATTGTATCTTTCATCCTACATTAGTGCAAATAGAAACTAATTTAAAGATAAAAGAGATATATGCTGGTGGTGCTCATAATTTCATAGTTGGAGAATGTGAAAACAACAATAAATGAAAAACTCTACCAATTGATAGGCTTAACTATGATTCTACAATATCAATGACCAATAATAGACGCATTTTGGTCCCAATTAGACCATGTGATATGACACTCATTCAACACACAACTGCGGCAGCAGGTTTGTTTCAGCCAATATTAAGCAATATTTTACATTAAAGATTCATCATTTATATATCAATGTTAATACATTATTGTTAAGTTTTATTCAGTGTTTATTTAATCTCCTGTAACTGTGATTGCCCCTGTAGTTTAGCGTAGTCGGTGTCTTGAAGCACCAGGTTCAGAGTAGGATATCTTGTTCTAGGAAATTTTTCACTTTACGTGAAAAACATAATGTTACCTGGGATTGAATTTGTGTCCGATGTGGTGACAAACTTGGCATGTGACATATAGGAACATGCATGTTTTTTAACAACACTTCAAGTAATTATATACCTAACAAAAAAAAATATAACACTTGCAAAATTGTGATAAATAGGCTAAAAAAAATTATCCAAACTATCATCACTTTAGGATAATTTAAACACCGTCATTTTAGCGCGCTTATTTGTGACACCACCGTCCACTGAGAAGTGAGAAAAATAATTTGTCAACGAAGAAAAATTAAGCAAAGTGTTATTACACTTCACTTAATTAATTTCACTACCTATATATAGACGCAAAAATAAGGATATCAATCTTTGACAGTTAACAGTGACGTCACGTCACGTTAAAAACAATGGCGTTGATTTTTCAAAATTTGCGAGGGAATTTCAAAAATAGGTACTACATAGTTTTGAAGAATTCATGTTATTAATAATAAATTAATAGCAAAAAAAGACCTTTTCACAAAAAGCTTCATTATTTTTCGAGTTGGTCTCAAAGAATACTTTCATTTGATACCCATATTGTAGAAGTGCTTTAACAACTATTACGCCATATTGAATGATGTCATGTACCTTATCCTGCATTGTCATCCAAATTAAATGTGTATACAACATTTCACCTCAATCGGATGAAGTCAAAATTGAATTCTAAGATCCCACCAGAACATACATACTTACATACTTACAATGCAAATTAAATAAAAGCTTTTAAAAATTTGAATTTTGGCAAAAATATTTATGTGGGTATATATCTTCAGCAATAAAGATTATGTCATTTTTTGGGCCATATCTTTTTGCTTTAATGCATATTATGACTCCGACTATCACTTCGGAATATGGGCGTGACTATACCATTATTTTTTAAAGCCTTTATTATTTTTCTATGTCTCAAATTCTATATGGAAAAGAAACACATTTAAATCTAACAAAATATATTATATTATATGTAAGTGTCAATGCGAGCCCCATAAAATCGCTCTATTTAATAACATAAAAAATACAGGCACTATTATTAACATAGATGTTATCAGAGACCAATGGCCTGAAAAGCTAAGATGAATGTTACAACATATATATCAAGGAAATTACACATTTTCCTTGCATGTACGTCACTTACCATCCAGTAATCAAAGTAAAGGTTCACTCTTTTATTGTTTACGCATCAGTCATATCAGTTACTATCTTATATTAACAAGTTTGTCTACATGAAAACCACTTTTCAGTTGGCAAAGTTTTCACTTTATGTCTACACTAGTCCTATTGTAGTCACTAATATTGGCTTATAGGGTTTAAATTGCACCTTGTTTATTAATTTCTACCTACCCTCATAAAGGAATTAGTTTAAAAATAAAAAAAATCTATATTACAAATACTGTAATTGGATCAATGATGACAGCTGAAAACTTAATTATATTGTGATTACAAATTAAATCTCCAACAGTATGATGCATACCTAATTTTTCAAACAATGATAAATTATTAACTAATAACCATATTTTATTTATGATATTATGATAAATTATTAACCACCAACATATTTGGTGATATGAAAAATGTTTCTAAAATAACAAATACATTTGAGTTGTAAAAACTGTGACAATGAATGTAAAAAAAAAGAATTAGAGCATTTATCACATTACACTTTTTCAAAAACACAGTAGTTCCAGAGTATGAATTAGTATAGCTGGTGAATTTATTAATAAAAGTGTAGTGTCATGAGAACCGCTTGTAAGGTCTATGTGAAACAAAACATTTCACACACAATTGAATTTAAAATTTTACACTTCTTGATGCTGTATGCAGATGAACAGTGATCCAAGACTTAAAAACTTATGTGATTAGGGCCACAAAATTGTAGGACCTAGCACTTTTAGTCTTCTGTAGAAAAAAAGTATTGAAGCCTTTGAAATTGAAGTGGAACACAATTATTTATATCAGTTTTATACAAATGATTGACAACGAAATTTAATTTATTTTGAATTCCAATAAATATACCAAATAATTTAGATGGTTATTCATAGTGACAAGCAATTAAAAGAAATCCCTAGACAATTTAAACAGGTTGGTCTTTCTTTTTTTTAATAGATAATTATTCTCAATTTTAAATTTATAAATTATAGTACAATTTCATCAGAGCTATTTTTGAATTAATTTGAAAATAAAAAATTATGCAATCAAAAGTATAAGAATGGTTGAAAATACCTCTAGGATACATAGCCATAGTTAGCTGATAATTATATATTTCATAATAATTATACTCTGGAACTTTCTACTGGAACTGCTTTATAAAATGTCTCTTTACAACACTAACATTTTTACAAATATAAAAATCTTAAACAAGCAGCTTGGTTTACTTTGATTTGTTAAAGTTGCTACCTTTTTCTTTCGTTCTTTTGTGTTTTACGTTTTTCTTTTTTTTCTTCTTTTTGTTGCTTTTGTTTCTCTCTGAAATATTAAACAAAAATCATTTTATTTTAAGCAAGTGATCATATACAATTTTAATACATGTATTTAAAGTTGACTTGCATACCTTTCATACCATAAGAAAATACAGCACAGGTGAAGTGCAAGTCAGACTTGAACATGAAGGTACTGTATCCATTGTCTTTACAATGGCAAAAAAAGCATTTAAATATTTTGTAGTAAAATATGTTATATATCTAGTATACAACATATTATATTGGTTGTTAGGAAACAATAAAAAGTTATGTTTTTTGTATGGGAACCTCCCTAAACATTTCTTCATTGTTTTTTTTTGTCATAGTGGCAACAGAAAACACACCTTGCTATCATCATTATATATAGGTTCATGAGTGGTGTCAAAATTGTGAGTATAGACATTGGAATTGATTACTCTTTCATATAAAATCAGAATAACACATAGGCTACTTGTTAACTGACGACATTAAAAAGAGGGTATGTTTTGATGCACAAAAGTATTAGAAGTCAGAAAATATTTTGTCCTCTGATAATTATGGGCAAAACTGTGGGTGGCAAAATAGTTAGTGGGTTTTATGGATTACCTATTCTATATGTTTGGAAATATGTATATACCTGTCCTCTCTGTCCTTTTCTTTTTTACGTTGTGCATCTAAACGTGCCTGTTCTCTACGTTCACGGGCAGCAGCTTGTACATCTGCAACGTTTGTATTTTTTACCAAATCGGAGCTTTCAACAACATCCTCATTTTCCTCATCTTCCTGAAATTATAAAATGATTGCTCATTACACAATACGTCATTCATGTCAGCATTGTAAGTTAAGGTTATTTTATTAAAATACTTAAGTACTAGGTGTTGGTTTTGGTCCTCTGGGTAGAATAGACCATTGCTTTTCTACCAGGCAGCTCATAAGAGGTGAGATTATCGGGTCATTGCCAACAAGACCACTGATGGTAAAGTGCTGCTCTATCCACCCCCTTACCTATTCCTACCAACACAAATAAGCGCTCTAAAATGGTGGTGTTTAAATCATCCAAAAATTATGATAGTTTGGGTAATTTTTTAACTTACTTATCACTATTTGCAAGTTATTTTTTTTTTCAGTTATATAATTACTTGGATAAATGTTAAAAAAAAACTTGCATATTCCTTATTACAACAATCCTAAATTGTCTAGTAGGTATATCTTTTCAACTATTGAAGTTCTTTTTAATTCACTGTACACACACACATATCTTCACAAGAGTTCCAATCTCTTTACACAATCACACATCTTTTTTGCATCATTTATTAATGTCCAAACCATTTATTCTCTGTACTGTAATCATAAGCTGTGTAATGTTATTATTATAGTGCCAACCTCTCTGTGACTCATGTAGAGTGGACATAGTCAAAAGAATAGGATGTTTAATATTGGGGACAGGTCTTTGTTAGGAGTGTATTTTCCAGTCCTTTTCTTTAGCTTCATGGCTAAAATTCTTTCATATAGATTAATTTGTAACGAGTTCATGAACATGTTGATCCCGAAAAATCTTCCTTTTACTAGTGCGGATTTTTGTATGAAAAAGGTTAATTTATTTCAATAAATTTCTTATGATTAGCCCAAGTACAGTTCTGTAATTACAATAAAAACAATGATGAACCTGGTACTGAAGTTGTCGGTTTACTCCACCATATTTCAATTTTGATATAAGCAAAGATAGTGACAAGTTTAAGCAGAATAGGTTAAGGTAAAATGATAACTAACCTCTTTGTCTGACAGTTGACTATACTGAGATAATATTGCTTCTCGAATTTTTTTCTCTTCATCTGTGTACTCTTTGCGAGTTGTGGTAGCTAAAGACTGAGATTCTAATAGTTTAGTAAGCTGTATGTCTACATCTGCTGCCGGTTTTGGGGTTTCATCTTTTGGTCGACATAGCTCCCATTTTTCTATTATCTCATTGACGTGGATAGTAATATCTTTATCCTTTAAATAGGCAAGAACTAGTATTACTGTTAAATAATGCAATACCTCACTAAAATTTAGTTAGTAACACATTTATTTGACTTACCACAATTTCAGATAATATACCTTCCAAGGCATCTTTTTTTTCGTCTAGAGATTCTTCGCTTTCTAATATTCCTGATATGTACGACCCAAAGACCCCTTCATCAGTTTTAAGAGATTTTAATTTATCAATTAGCCACGGCTCGAAATCGCTTACCGCTGCCGCCATATTTGGTTTTTAACCATAGACTAGAATTGCTGACAAGTGACAGTATTTATTTTATATTTATTAAAAATATATTCGTAGGTAATCTTTTTTTGATTTCCTTATAATTTTTCTCAATAATTTCCAAATAATATTAACTGTCGATAAAATCTTTAAAATCGAAATCTTGAAATGAAAGACTATAAAAACTATGTAGATTACAAAAGCAAAATTATTTTTTTTAAACCTACGACGCAAAAAATTTGACTGGAAAACTAAATAAGCAAAACTCATACTGAATTCCGCCTCAAAATAAGATTTGATAAGAACTGCAACACCACCTAATGAGGTACTATCGTAACAACTGTTTAGAAGTCTTCGCTAATTGTTATTAAGGAAAACCATATCTAAATTGGACTAAAAGTTAGGTATGTTTTTGCAAAAACAAATGTTTACAAACCATATTACTTTACTCTGTGAACAAATGCTCACTGCAGCGCCCCCGGTGACTTTTCGTCGTAACTCATAACAAGTAAATAAAATAAAATATATTACTGGACAGATTACACAAAATTATCTAACCCAACATTAAGTAAATTTAATGATTGTGTTATGGGTATTAGACAACGATACTAATACATAGAAATACTTAAATAAATACAAGAATAAATTTAATAAATACCCAGAACCGAAAATACAGACATCTATGTTCATCACCCAAATACCTATTCCCGACAGGAATCGAATCCGAACCTCGCGATTGGTCAGTGGGACAGGCGCTAACGCTAGCCCCTCGGCCCGCGAGGTGGTCAAGCCGTCAATTACACCAAAACCTATCACTGAAAACTCTATTAAAATTGTACTAGTAGTTTTGAAGATAAATTGTGACATTGGTTTCACACAGAAACATTATTGCAACGCCCCCGGGTGAATTTTCACCGTAAAAAATATTTAAAAACCTTCACCAATTAAATCTAAAGTCATTACTGAAAACCCCATCAAAATTGGAATAGTACCTATAAGATAGGTAGCAACATTGGATTTACAAAAAATGTTTACTGCAACTCCCCCTGTTTTGTTGTCAACGTAATAACCACCTGAGAACCGCATCGAGATCGGACCAATAATTTTGAAAATTGGTTTTCACACACACAAATATTCTCCCAATCCCAACCCATATATCGGCTCCGTACCATTGCAAGAAATAAATAAAATTGATTTGTTTTATATTATAAGATACTCAAATACCTATAAATAATTCTAAGCCTTGTCTTCTTGACTAAAAATTTCAGAGGTTTGATCCCTGACATCGATGCCCGATTCGGGCAGTATTTAAATGCATACTGATAGGTTACAGTGCTGAGAGTAGTTGTGTATATTCTGTCTTCGATTGTCATTGCCAATTTTACAATGTCATTTGTCAATTGTCATTGTTTTGGCGTGAATCGTGACTTCGCGTCTTCGACTAGTTCTAGTTACAAATTATTTTCCGAAGTTTTTAGCCAATACGTTAAAAGGCTTTAATTTTCATTATGTCGGCAAGATATGACCGAGCTATTACGGTTTTCTCTCCTGATGGTCACTTGCTTCAAGTAGAATATGCTCAAGAAGCAGTCCGAAAAGGTTCTACAGCGGTAAGCAATAACTTTAACATGTCATATAAAAAGTGAAATAAAACTATTCTACATGTAAATTACTTAATTTCCAGGTTGGTGTAAGAGGAAAAGATGTTGTTGTTTTGGGCGTTGAAAAAAAATCAGTCGCTAAACTGCAAGAAGAAAGAACTGTGCGAAAAATTTGCCTCTTAGATGACCATGTTGTCATGGCATTCGCCGGTTTGACGGCCGATGCTCGAATTTTAATAAATAGAGCACAAATTGAGTGTCAATCACATAAACTGACGGTCGAGGACCCAGTGACGCTAGAATATATTACACGATATATTGCAGGACTTAAGCAAAAATATACTCAAAGTAATGGCCGTCGCCCCTTCGGTATATCATGTCTGATTGGTGGATTTGACTATGATGGACAACCTCATTTATTCCAAACAGAGCCATCAGGTATATATTTTGAATGGAAGGCTAATGCTACTGGCAGATCAGCCAAAACTGTCCGAGAATTCTTAGAAAAGAATTATTCTGCTGAAGAAGTTGCTACAGAAAATAGTGCTGTAAAGGTAATTGTTATTTTAATGATTAATTGGAAAATCTAAGTCCTCTATTTATGCTCATACTCAATTTTTATCAGGCCTAAAGAAAAACACTGAATATAGATCTCACTAAATAAGTGAAAGTGCCTCAACTTGAATTTAGTTATTCATTTTTCTTATAAAGAAACTGTTAAGGCTTATTTATATTTGTGTGTGATTAAAGAATTAAACTTGTGAATCTTAACAATATTGGTGAAACTTATTATAATCTTAATTTAAATATAATAAAAATCATTTAAGTCATTAGAATGCCATAAGTAGGTATTTATACACCTGTTAAGTAACTGCCTCTGAGTAAAAAAATTACTATAAATTACTCATCTGCCGCACAAGATTATAGAAACTATGTTGAATCTTACAGAAATCAATAATTGGAAATCAAAAATGACAAAGCAACAAAAACAATTGTTTTGCTTTTCAGCTGTCCCTATATACCTAATTCTACATGTGATTGTGTTCACAAATTAACTATCATTAAGTGCTGTTTTTGTTTGATTAAGCTCTATTAATTCACTGTGCTCAGTTTTTAAATTAAGAAGGACAAATAAGATGTAAAATAAATTTGGCCATCAGCAAACTATTACATAGAGGGTTGCCTAACACTACTAACTCATCATATTAACTTTGCACTAACAATACTAGTACATAGAAAGAAACAAATACATACTGGAATAAAAATACCCAGATCTAGAAACATTGCTATCTATGCTTTTTACACTAAAGAGCCTCGCGGCTGTTCACTGGTATGTACTTCTCAACAAATAAGATTGTCAATTGGATGAAAAATGAATATTTTTGTTTTTTAGCTTGCAATTCGGGCTCTCCTTGAAGTAGTACAGTCAGGCCAGAAAAACTTAGAAATTGCAGTAATGAGACGTAACCAACCCATGCAAATGCTAGACTTGGACACAATCAATTCATATGTCTCATTAATAGAAAAGGAAAAGGAGGAAGAGGCTGAGAAGAAAAAACAAAAGAAATAGATCAGCATTTATTTTGCAAAAATAAATTACTTGTTCAGTTTGGATTAATGACTGTATTATTAATTAAATCTTTTTATAATGTACTTTATTATTTCAAATAAGTCCATTTTTTTCTGATGAATGAAACTAACAAAATCTCAAGTCACAATAAGTTTTGGTACGGGTCCCCAGAGTAGAATAAACCATCTGCCTCTCTACCAGCAGCCCAAAAAAGAGGCAAGCATAGATTAACTGGGTCGCTATCAACAAGATGGTACAAGAGTGCTTTGCAGCATCTCACCCGGGTAGGAATCCATCGCCTTACCTGTTCCTGTTGCCATAATGACATTGTCTTGTTATGTTCTGGAGGGTAAGGTATAAGATTAGCATATCAGGCCTAACGCCTATGTCACAACTCACAGGATAGCACGTCCCTGTCCTATGGCCTACAACATTGATGTCATATTAAGGCCACCATTGTCTCTTACCATCAGAAGACCCATGAGCAAAGTTTTTTTATAAGGCAACTAAGAATAGTTGCCTTATAAAAAAATCTTTGTTGCCTCATGTAAAAATTAATCTTCTAACTGGCTTAATTGAACTTAATAAAATTTTTATGGTTGTAAAGCTAATATTTAAAACCACTAAGTGATTAAAGTATTGATTGACTTACATTTTAGCTTTACTACATCGTAGTATAAAACAAAGTTGCTTCCCACTATCTGTCCCTATGAATTTTAAAACCATCCAGCGTATTTTGATGAGTTTTTTTAAATAGATAAAGTAATTCAAGGGGAAGGTTTATATGTATACTAGCTTTTGCCCGCGGATTCGCTCGCGGTAAATTCGGTCTAACATGGTTCCCCTTTCCTGTTTTAGAACACAGATGAGAACTCGAAATTGAATATTACTTTAATACGCTGCTGTAGATGATATTATGTCTTTCCACAGAATTACTCGCACAAATTCCCTATTTTAGGGCTGGCGGAAAATTTTGCGGTGGTAACAAAGTGTATGTATAGCCCACAGAGCATCAGAATCACCGCCTCGCGCCCCGCTACTAGAGGCGGCAGTAATAATAATAGCCGTACTCACGCAATTGCGTTTAGCGCATAATAAGCGCTTTGACAGACGCCATTTCTATTGACTATTGTGGTGTGAACATTGAC
>DVZL01005516.1:0-11999 GCA_018236625.1 Lasaia peninsularis
TCATTCGAGTTTTGAATACGCACGAATATGTTTCATTGCTTTAATAAAATCGCGGATTTTGTTGTTATTATTAATTTGTTATTTTTTCATTATCATTTTGCTACTGTTGTTAGTTTTATTGATTATTGCCTTAATTTTATCGTTTTTTTTATCAGCTATTGTGTATTTGTGTACAATGGGATAGATGAATAGTAATAATATCATTATTATGTCTATTTCTATTCGTATTTTTCTACGGATGCTTGCAGCAATTCCTTTACTAATAATGTATTAAATATTTAAAAAATAAATACTTTTTCCCCTTGACCCAAATGTTGGTAACTTCTGAACGTTTGTTTACATAATTTATACCTTCTCGTGACAGACAGTATAGTTCTTTGAATTATAAAATATAACAGACTCAACATTAATTCAGGATTGACGTTCCCATTACTTCAGAATAAAAGATAATTAATTAAGTTGTACGGTAGACCATATTATAAACTTTTAATTTAAATGACATTGCCATTCCTTATATTTCGTAAAAAATAATAGTTAAACATTTTCCCAAATTATAAAAATCGAAACAAAGAAACGTTTTAAGCATGAATAGACTTAGCATGTTTTATGGGAAGATATCAATTTATTATTATTTTATTCTATGAACGGTAGGTATATCTTAAAAATAAAAATCACTATATTGGCATTTAGGCATTTGTTTCCCACGTAGTCCGCCGGTTTACGCGAAACATGACCATCTAAGCCAGCTCTTCTGCATTTTATCTGCTATGTCACGGACATGAAGGCTACCATGTATATTTTCAATCGTTTTTAATGAGGTCTTTCCGCGTTACACTGCACATCCATATCCGTGACGTGCAGTCTCTGCTTGTGCCTCTCGAGTAACGGCCATGCTTCACTGCCATACAAAAGAACAGGCCTAATGATGTTTTATAGACCTGTCCTTTCAGCTTTACCGCTTTACCGGCATTTCGGGGTCACAAATGACGCCGGTTAATTCCCAGTCCCAATTCCCGAGGCCCAAGCCGCAGTAATCCAGACTGACATGTCGTGATCAGAGGTACTTAAAGTGGTCTGTATGATTGGCGATGTCTTCGCCTATTCGTGCAGACGTGGTATCCGAGGTGTCACACGCCGTGTACTCTGTCTTAGCCACGTTTAGCTTCAGACCGCCGTTTTCAGGCGAATCCCTCCATTTGTCCACGCGTCGCACCAGGGGCCCTTTCTGTATGTCAGCCAGCGCAATATCGTCCGCATACATTAGCAGCCATGGCAGCTGCAATTCATCTATACAGGATGATGGTGAGTCCAATATTAGACGAATATAGGGTCAAATAATAGGGCGAATATAGGGTCTATGGTTCCGTACCCCGGCCGAAACCCATATTGATATTCCGACACTGTACATGTTATGCAGTCGATAATGTGCTCGAAGAGCTTCATGGTGTGTGTCATGACCTGTATACCGCGACAGTTCCCACATTCCTGGACCGAACCCTTGCCCTTGTAGACGGGTGTCACTCAGTCTCCATTGGCGAGGGATCTCCTTGGTGAGAACGATGCGGTTAAAAAGGTCGGTCAAGATTCTCTTCGCCTTCTGCGCTTCGATGGATAAATTACTATATTTAATGAGAGAATTTATAATATTCTCGTTATATTTTCATTTAAAATTTTGTTTTACAATCAGGTAGCATTTAATACTACTTGACCTAAGAAACTCTGGCTAAAAGTCGTGTAACAAGACATGTGTGCCCGTGGACTCACTATTGGGGATACCAAATACCTAATAAAGGAGTAGGAGAAATACGAGTAGGATACAGCCCGTACATCCCCACCATTCAATAAGAGAAATAGCCAGGATTGACGTTAGGGGGACGATGTTTTAATACTGCTTGTGTTTACACCTAGAGTCTATTCGAGTTAAGAAAATAGTGAAAACGTATCAGTGCAACTGCAATGTAAAGGCCTATTTATACTGGGGTATAAATTAATCCATTCATATTAAAGCAAATTTTTTATTACAATATTTTCAAATATTAAAATCAAGTAATACAACAATTAATCTGAATCGTCAGAATTTTCATTAACATGTAAGTATATTAAAAGAATTCTGCACTGCGATTTCTATAATATCATCTAAGTCCCACTTGTTTTGTTCTTCATTGACCACATGGTTACAGCAATTCTTCCATTTGTTTACGTCTAATATTGCTATTGCGTCATAAGTAGGCTTCGTACAGCGGGAGCATTCGTACAATGACAATATCCCCGTTCTCCGATGTGATGAAGCGATCGTATTTTTGTGCGAGACTCCTATTCATATGCAAGGTCTCCCCCACAGGAGTTATGTTTATAGTTATGTTATGTTTAAAGAATTCGAAGAAATACTGCCCGGAAGCAAAAGATTTTAACTCGGGAAATGAAGATCATCAAGCACCTAGAATCATGTCGCGTTTTTAAGAGATGATTTAGGACTTGTAGCCTATAAGAGACGCACTGGTCATTTATTAACTGATATATTAAAGACGATTAGGGTGGTAAAGTTGAAACAACTACTGATGCGGTACACAAAGGGAGGTCACAGAAAAATTTTGTTTACGGATGAGGAATTTTTTACAATTGAGCAACATTGTATTAAACAAAATGACCGTATTTATGCTCAAATCTCTAAGGAAGCTTCCCAATTAGTCAACAGAGTGCAACTTGGCGTGTTAGCCATGAAGGAGTGACTGAGCCATATTTTTGTGAAAAAGATATCAAAATATCGGCACAAGTGTATCAAGATACCATTCTTGAGAAAGTAGTTAAGCCCATTAACAACACCATGTTCAATAACCGAGTATGGTCCTTCCAGCAAAACTCGGCACCGGGTCATAAAGCTCGGTCTACGCAGTCTGTTGGCAGCGAACATTTCGGACTTCATCAGAGCTGAAGACTGGCCGTCGCCTAGTCTCGATCTTAATCCGCTGGATTATGATTTATGGCTCTATACGCCATGATAATTTGAAATCACTAAAACAATCCATACGATTGGCAGTGAAGAACTTCCCCATGGAAAGATTGCGTACTTCTATTGATAAAAGGCCTCAACGTTTAAAGGACTGTATTGCGGCCAATGGAGATTACTACTTCGATTAAGCATTTTATATTTTTTTTTTTTTTATATTTATGTTATAAACTAAGACACTGTAAAGGTAATAAATGTTATTTGTAATTAAAAAAACAATTTTTTTCTTTGTTACAATATTTATGGCAAGACTAGGTATATATAGCGGAAGTTGGTTTTTTTATGTTTGTTAATTAATATAAAACTGATTTTCGAGCCATTTAATCTCAACAAAGTTAATACCAATTACTTAATTGCGTTTTATTTTGACCGTACGAAGGCCCCCCACCTAGTACGAATGTACCCCACATGCTGTACGAAACTACCCCACGTGTGGGGTACTTTCGTACGTTTCCCACATTTAAAAAAATACCATATTTCAATCATTTTGCATTTTTCTCACATTGTTCTTTATTATTACTGAAGCCAAATAGACTACTAGTATTGTAAGTCGCAAATTTATAGGTATTTACCAAAATTGTGTATTATACATTACTTAAAGTAAAAACTGTACGAATCCACCCTACTTTCCCCTACACGTTGACCGCCTCGTTGGTCGAGGGTTTAGAGAAGACGCTTAATCCCACTGACCAACCGCGCAGCTATGGTTTGTTTCTCATCGGAGGCACATTTGTGTGGTGAGCATATATGTATAGAATTTATGTACTTCCGGGTCTGGATGTTTGTTAAATTATTCTGGCATCTATTTCAATATTTCTATATATAATTATAGGTGACTAAAACCCATACACAAGCATATAATTTGATTACTTTGGAGTTATATCACTTTGTGTAATTTGTCCAGGGCTATTTATTTATTATTATTTATGTTCAGGATTACCACTTTTCGATACTACATAAATGTTTAATTACATCTATGATTTATAAAAGGCACAAAAATACTTCAACTACTCGATTTATTTGCTATGTGTGAATTGTATTTGCACGCCATTGGTTGTTTCGTACGCGCCATCACGGAAATGTACCGCGTCATAAATCCATCCTAAATGTATTCTAGTAGATAAAGCTGAGTGAGTGAGCTTTTGTATTTAAAATTTAAAGTTTTGATCACTTCTCTGGTCCGTATTCGTTGTCCGACTTACTCCGACGCATTAAGTCTCGGGTTCGATTCCCGCGTAGGACATCTTGTTCTATGAGCTTTTTCACTTTATTTAAAAAACACAACATTATTTACTTTTATTTTTTAAACTAACGCGTTCCATACTTATATAGGTATGATAATATTAAAATAGGTGTAGAGGCGTGAATTGACTTACTTATTTAAATCGACGCTTCAAACAAGATACATTGGTCGTGGGCAGGAGTGAAATCAAAATCATTCAATCAATCTGTCAATGTAACTTGGTTGAAAAGTCGAATATTTAAAGAAGTACTTTTTAACTTAATTATATGTAAACATAACATTGCCTGGGGCTGGAATTTCTCCCTATATGATGACTTAATATCGTCACCTAGGTAATCGTGGGTGCATAGGAACGAACATCGTCTTGAAGAGGGGGTCTCTTGGAGATATAGACGTAAGGATATTTATTTTTGTTTTTAAATATATAATTCCCGTATTTAATTTTTTACATTCAATTTAATAATTATTATTTCTTATTAAATTCCCATCGCGGTCTTAAAATACATTGATTAAGTAGGTTTGTTTAATAAGTTTTCTACTGAGCGCTAAAGATCCCATTTTTATAACTATTACCTTGTGTTTCCATATTCACAGACTTGCGATTCTGTAAAAAGACACATATTTTTATTAAAATATAATATAAGTAGTAGTTGTAAATAATTAGATGGATCACGAAATAAACCTTATAAATATGCAATTAAGCATTGAATATGGAAACACTGATGAATTCGTAAATTTCCGAAGATTTGTTTAAAATAATTTAACATTCAAGAGAACCACCTATCACATCAGGGCCCTAGTACGTTGGCTAATCGTGGGTGTGTTGTACTCGTAAGTCCAGTAGATATACTACTAGCAAACCTCTGCCTACCCCTTCGGGGATAATAGGCGTGAAGGTACTTTTATCTCGGTATCTTTTTGTATCATGCTTGTGTACACGCGTATTTAAAGACGCAGATAAGTAAAGTATCAGACATCTAAATGTGTTTCTTAAAACGTTTCTTATTATACGAATACCACTCGAGCATCAACGCTTTATGAATGCCATTATACGCGTTAAGTCCATTCGTTTAGATAGTGTCTGCTCACCCGCACGCTGTTGTGGTTATTATAATATTATTTTTTATTATAAAATATGAATATAATATTACATTCCGGTTAGGTTGCTAAGAATTTCGATCAACCTTCTTTACGTATTACTATTTAGTACCTAGTTATAAAAAGAGATTCAACATATTATTTGTATCGCCAAACGGGGAAATGAAATGATTCAACCAAGTATACTTACCTACTCCTGTTAATCTTGTCGCGACAAGCTTTCATAACAAACAAAATTTGTAATTAGGTACCTATATTATAAGTTGATACTACCTACTAGTTTTAAAGGTAAAGCTTATAGTTTTCACGCATTTCAATAAAAACTTTTTAATTTTTTTTTTTACTTTTTATTTATTAAAAATTGTCGCTCGCCGCACGTATTGCACGTACACGGCGACAACTTTTGATTACCTACTATCCACAAATGCCTAGGCGGGGCATACAGAAGGGTTTAAGATTCTCCGAAATCGGCATGTTTGTATAAAGAGAGTACCTAATGAATGTGGAGGAAGCTAGAAAAATAAGTATATGTAGAAATCGTGACATGTGACACTAGACACTCTCTCCCTAATCCTATGAATGATGGATATGGCGTCAAGATATCTGTCTGGCAGTCAAAATCCCGGAAAAGTGGGGCCAGCCATTTCAGAGATTAGCCGGAGCAAACAGACAGAGAGAAAGACAAAATGTCTAAAAAAATGTTACTGTGCAATATGTACCGTGTATATGAGTACATATGCATTCAGTAAAAAACGGTTATTTTAATTTTACGAACAGAGTTAAATTTGATGAATTGTATACGTAATGTCCCATATTCGAGAAAAATAAACATGAACTTACAAGAAAGAAACATTTAATTTTAGCACTTTTCGAGCTCAGAATAAAATTTGACAACTTTTTTGTGGAAATAAATAGATTTAAGTACTTTAAAAAGGACTCACATTAAAATTTGAAACGTTCTTCGCCCGCTTTCTCGATACGTCATTCAGACATCTAACGTCGTTCGTCCTACAAAGGGCCCGTCTTCCGGCCGTTGAGTGATCGTGGGCGGATTGGGGCCTTGTAGATCTCTCTCGCGTTGGTGATTCCTCTAACCTGCTAAAAAGGGCACTTTTTGTTTCGATAAAACGCTGCATGTACACTATATTTATTTATCCCCTTATTATTACAGAAATGTACAGTGCACGTTTCGATTCTTTTTACTAAACATAGTAATGTTACTAAACACATAAGGAATCTAAATGCGAATGTAAAGGACTGTAGGTAACCGGGGAGACCTAGGTTCCTTCCACGATTACGATTCCACTAGATTCCACGAAAAAATTGAAAAAACTCATGCATTATCCGACGGTGGTGTCAAGAGTCTTTGAAACCGACTGAAGAGAGTAAGGTATATGAAGTAAGCTAGACAAGAATACAGGAATCGTGATACATTCGATACCTACTCTCTGCCTACTACACAAGGGGCCTGACGTGAAGATATGCATGTGGATCAGTATCTTCTAAAAGATTTTTCTTTGTCATATCTTAAAAAGAAATTTATTTTTAAATTAATGACAATTAACTTTACTCCAATGAAGTAAATATTATACATAGATACTTGTTTTATTAGTCAACGATACCTATATAGAAACCTATATAATTAAAAATGGATCGCAAAATGTGTTGCTTAGTCCAAAACTCGAGAACGGCTGGACCGATTTCGCTAATCTTTTTTTTTTCATAATATTCCTTGAAGTACGAGGATGGTTGTTACGGAGAGAAAAATTTAAATAATTACCTGAAACCAAACACACATTTTCACATAAACACTTTTCTATATTCGTATATAAAGGATTCGTAATAATAATTAAAATTCAATTTGTACTTTAATACCATAACATAGAGTTTAAGTGTCAGTGTAGGGATTCCGGGAAGGCAAAACAATTGAGTGACGATAATATATTGGCATAAAATTCGCCGGGTCAGCTTGTGCTTAAATAGATAGCAGAATAAATTTGACAGCCTGTACAGTGGTCGAGCGTAGTCGATGTTTGACTTTGACGCATGAGATCACGGGTTCGATTTATTCTTATGAGCTTTTTCAGTTTTTCTAAAAAACATGACGTCAAAAATTGAGTTTGTGTTCTATATGACGCGGTACTTGCCATCAAGGGACCTAATAGTGTCGACTATTTGTGGGTTAATTACTACGTTACTCCTTCATGAATACCAAAGTACCTTTTAGGCTTGATAATAACTTCAGGCTCTCCATGACAGAGAGTTTTTGAAGTGTTCGAGTAGCAAGAGTTGACAGCGTATGTTTGGTTCGATGGTGTCGGTGGTACCGAGAGAGATGTTGGAACTTTTTGGTTCTTCATAGCTGAAAAATTAAACATAATCTGTCGTCTACTTCTTAATGCCAATTCTATAAGTGTCACTATACGTACTATATTACTTTCATGTTAAGAATAGCCGCACTGATCTATTAATCAATCACATAATCTATAAGTCAAATTCTCAGTCGCCTGTTGAAGTTATTCTTTCAAACGAAACGGTTGTGTTGTAACAATAATAACTTGTGGTCGCCCGGTGGTCGAAATTTGACTATAATGAGTTTGAATTATAAGTTATTTAACGATTTATAACAAATTTTTTTGTACACACTCTTATCGTTTGCAAAATTTCCTTGACCGTTAATATACAACATTAAATGACGAACAAAACAAACAAACAATTTGAAAACAGAGTATTATTATTTACAGAGTATTAGGTATTTAAAGCATATTATGAATATGCATGCGAGTACCAAATACCTATTTGTGATTGTGTGTGTGTGTGTGTCAAATGCATGGTAGTGAGTGTAATGTTTTATTAATTGACTTAATGTAGGTACTTGATAAGCATTATTATTGAAAAATATTAATGTTCCGCACTTCATTGACAAATTTCATACTCCTCCGTCCGCGTAAATTCGTCTGAAGTTTTTGCTTCACGTACCTACCTATTTGTATACAATATACCTAAATAATAATTTAGACATTTTTTTAGCTATATGTTGGTGGGAATTCCACTGTACGCTAATTAAACTTATTTTAAGTACATGCTTTTTTCCAATGAAATAAAAAACGAAAGAGATAAAACTTTAAGTCATGTCAAATTATTGCGAGATATAGATTAAAAGTCTGTAACTCTGTAAGAAATGTCACATAAAAACTAATCTGACAGGACTAAACTCTTTTGTCTCTTTCTTTCAAAGAAAATGGCGATAACGATAAAGGTTATCTTACGTCTATCGTATGTCGAGAAGTGGCGCCATCGTGTTTATCATTCTCTATCATATGTATAAAAATAAATGTTTGTCTGTAGGCATGTCATCGATGAACTCAAAAACTATTGAAACGATTATTATGAAAATTGGAATATTATGTAATTTTCCACGGAAAAGGTTTGTATGATATGCTCATCGATGTCACTCGCCACCAGGTGGCGTAGTAGAGTGTTTAGTTGTTGGCGTAGCAACGAGCGACGGATACAGCTAGTTAGGTATACGTAATATAAAATGCATGAAACCTGTCCTGTTGGTATAAGGAGTGAAAGGATACTTGCAATTTTTATTTTGTGTATACGTGATCAGCCTCTCAAGGTACTCTGACGACCGCTCCTGGGTTAAGCTTGGATATTTTCGAAGGGAACTGGCAAAAGCATCCGGCTGCGGCATCGGTCTGGCGCTGAACACCGATCCTATAAGGGTATTTTTTCCAAAAATGAACAATATCCATTTCTGCTGCCATAACTTTGTTTTTTTATAAGATAAGACAACTGTGGCGGATAGACAGCATAGATAAGGGTACATGGCTATCCTATGGCCAGGCTGTAAGGCCTGATGTACAAGTCTATCGGCTTCCCTACCCTTCGGACCAAAATCTCTATGGCGGCAGGAATAAGTAAGGTGGTGGATCTGAGATCTCTACCCGGACGAGTTGCTTCACGACTCTCTGCAACCAGTTGTCCTATTACCGCATTGAAAGCAAAGAAACCGCATTGAAATCCGTTGCGTGGTTTTAAAGATTTAAGCAAACACAGGGACAGACAGAAAGGAGGAAGCAACTTTGTTTTGTAATATAATTATGTACTTAGTGATAATATATGATTTCATCATTTTGACCACCCCACCGACCAACAGCGAGGCTCGGGTTTGATTCCCGACGGGGACAGGCATTTGTGTGATAAACATAGTTTTATTTACATTCATTCTTGTATTTATTTAAGTATTTCTATGTATTAGTATCGTTGACTAACACCCATAACACAAGCATTGAATTTTCTTATTTTGGGGTTAGATCCATTCGTGTAGTTTGTCCAGTAGTAGATATTTATTTACTTAATTAATTACACTAAAAGTAGGCAATATGATCATCGCATTCCCACGTCATTGATAGACGACGATGTAATAGCTATTCCAACTACGTCACCATCACTCACCTCTGTCCGACCAACAGAGGCCGCCTCTGAAACTGCTACATTTGTTTGGAAGACGAGAGGTCTCTCCACTTCCCCTGCCACCAATCTCAAAGTTATTGTGACCTGTATAATAAAAAATAAAGATGTTACCAGTTTACAAAAAATAAGTTCGTAGGTTTTTCACTCACTGGCAACAAAATCACTGGTGGTAGAGTGCTGTGCAGCAACTCGTCCGATTTACCACCATCTTACCTATTCCTGCCACTACAATGACATTATCGTATTCCAGCCTTCCAGTATTTTGGTATGAGTACCTTGTAAACATACATAATATGTATTTAGTAAAAAGCGGTTATTTTAATGTTACATACAGACACTCTAATTTTCTTATTTATTTGTATAGATTTAATCAACTCAACGCCAGACTAAGTATTCAAAATATTTTCCAAAAGACCTGGTGGTCACGCCATGCTGTGCAGGTCCACACAAAGTCTTTTGAAAATATTTTGAATACCTAATCACTGAATAATTTCAATATCATCATCATACTAATAATTGTGAAAAGCCAAGCTGGTAGGTAAAATTCTGAATAAAATATTGTGGAACAGTACAAGTTAATACATAATGATTTCGATCCGATCCTCTGAAAATCCAATGGTATGGTCATGTGTAAAAATGAAAGTCCACTAAAAATACGTACCTACCCGGGGAGACTTGGGTTGAAATTCCACGACCAAATTGCTGTGTATTATCTGAGGGTGGTGTCAAAAGACTCCGTAACCGGCATGTTTGTATGAAGAGTATGTGGTAGGTATGTGAGTGTAGCTGTAGTGGCGCTTGGCACTCGATTTCCTCTGCCGATCCTTCAAGGGATGTGGCGTTAAGATAATATAAAAACATTGTTTTAATATAGATGAATATACCATGGCAGACATCCACTCGTTGTGGTGGAAATTCTGTTACCAGCTCCGGTGGTGAGGTCGGCATCATATGACAGTGCATTGTCTGTAAAAATATTGAGTACTAGCTGTGCCCGTGGCTGAGTTCGCATTTTACTCGTTTTTTTAAACAAAATTCTAAAAATTTGTTCAAGCTTTTCCTTATTACATCAGCTGTCTGGCAGTTGAAATCCCGTCAAAATCGATCCAGCCGTTTCGGAGAATAGACGGGAAGACAAAAATTCTAAAAAATACTATTTCGGTATAAGTACCTTGTATGCATACATAATTAGTAAAAGCGTTTAATTTATACTCCAATTTTATTTATTTTTATAAATTAAAAAAAAGTGTAGCACCAAATCTGAAAAAAGATGGCGCTATGCATTTTTACATTGCGTCTCAATTGACTCGTCCTTGCTGCCCACCACCTTTAATATACCAATTTTATTTGTTTGTCGAGATAATGGTTGTTGATTGCGGCTTCGCTCGCGTCTTGTAGTTCTTTACCCCTCCAGACTCCAGAGAACTCTTAGGTATTCTTCCCGCCGCCATTGACTAATACGACAGGAAGAACAAAGGCTTCTACTTCATAATGTCAGTACAATTACGTGCAAATTTCATCGCTACTGTTGCCGTATTAATTTACCATAGACTTTTATTTCTGATCCGAGTGCTTATTAAACTTATTCTGCACACAAGCATATAATTTGTTTACTTTGGGGTTAGATCAATTTGTGTAATTTGTCCGGAGATATTTATAATTATTAACTCAGGATTTTCTCGAACAAATAAATGTTATCCACCTGCCATCATACCTTGTAAGTGCTGACGTATCTTCCATCCGTCGCCTGAACTCCACTTTCCTTGTGTATAGCCTGCGCTGGGTTCATCATACACTGAGAGCCAATAGTATTCTTGGGGGTCACAGCATGGGTCCCTGGATAGGAATATACATTTATAGTTCTTGACTTATATTAGAATAGTTTGCTGTCTTATGCCGTAAAAAAAGCAAACAAAAATTGCAATAAATGTTATATTGCTATAAACTAAAAGGCAGTTATCTCAATATTACAAACATATACTTAAATTTTGTTTATTTTTATTTATGTTTTTGTTACTGTGCTTGTACTCAAAAGTTACACAATGTAAATACATAACTATCTATGTGTTTTGTATATTATACATATAAGTACATTTGACCACCTCGTTGGCCGAGTGGCTAGCGTACACGCCTAACCGCATCGACTAACCGCGAGGCTCGGGTTCGATT
>DVZL01005517.1:0-11999 GCA_018236625.1 Lasaia peninsularis
TTACAACTTGTATGTCGCATAATATTATCTTAAAATCAAGATTATTTAGGCACGCCTCCTTCAAAATCTGAGGAAATGTTTTAATAAGATTTTATTCACACAAAACAACATAGTAGGACCGCCTCGTTGGTCGAGGGGTTAGCGTACACATATAACGCCACCGATAAACCGCGAAGGTAGTTCAATTCCCGAAGGGGACAGGCGTATGTGTGATGATTATAGATGTTTGTATTTTCAGGTCTAAGTGTTTAAAAAAATATATATTCTGGTATCTGTTTAAGTATTTCATGTATTAGTATTGTTGTGTATCACTCTAAGCGCGGGCACGCAATATGCTCACTTTAGGGTAATCATTTGATCTACAACGTGTACTTTAGTTTAGAGATATTTATTCTTCATTATTTATTTAAAGGCGAATTACCTCCTATAGAATAGAATATGGACTATAAGAATCGAAAATCAATATATTTCTGTGAGAGGATGGAATATATTTGTGCCAATAAGTTTTGTTTTAGCTATTCCAAACAAAACTGACCTTTTCATAATCCATTTTGAAATATCTGGCGATGTTTCCCCCGGCGAACTTGTCGACACATCCGATGCCCAGCAGCTGGACCAGCCAGCAGGCGTGCTCCTGCATCACCGTGCTGAAGATGCAGCCGGGAATTTGCAGGAGCGCCTTAATGAACACCACGCACACGTTGTAGCGGAGCAACCACGACCACCTGCACAGTAAACGACCTCCTAATATTCATCCACAATCATAATCTGAAAATCTGTCTTTCAATTACCCTACAAATTACCATATGAATACATTTATTTGCTCTAAAAATGTAATATTATATTTAACGTAAGGTTCTCAAATACAATGTTATCGTAAAATCTCTACCAGACAACCTGATAGAAATTATTTATTTTATTAAGGGACATTTATTATTATATACGGGACAAACAAATAAAAGTTATAATACAGACGTACATTTTGGAATGGAGATAAGATATAAAAGCAGAGTTAAAACACAGTCTGCTTTCGAAACTATAATTAATTCCCAGCGAGAAGATAATATAAAATTTTCAACCGTAGCAAAAAACACTTACATTTACACAAAAAACAAACATTTAATTACTTTTTAAACATTTTTGTATATCATATTTGGATACTTTAGGCCAACAGAAAAAATAACTATCTAAGTCCTTATTATACAATAAAAAAATGCACTGATTTCAAAATAAAATATACAAAAAGCTTACCATTGTAATATAGCATCTTTCGGTCGGAGATAGAAGTCGGTGCCTTGCCAGAGGAATATAAATGAACCAATGAGATAGCCCATAGAGAACAAGTTCACTCGGTTTGTGCCGGTCATGAACATGATGGCCAGCGTCACCCACAACATTCCCAAGAATATCATTCGTTTTATAATATCTAACCATGATCTGTAACAAAAAATAAGAATTTTGAAAAATGAAAAAAGTGTCGGCGGGTTAAACCCACGCGATTTGGATAAACTGATTAACTTCCAGCTTTTTAAAAATATATAATATATATTCATGCCCATATTCCCGAAAAGGTAGGCAGGGATACATATGCACCTACGATTAGCCGGTCTTAGGCAACGTTACGTTTTTCAGAAAAACTGAAAAAACCTATAAGATTATTTTGCCCTACATGGGAATCAAATCCGAGAGCTATTTAAAATCTAACGATGCAGTATATTTTTCATTAAAATCAGCCTTGTGTGTCCTAGAATTTGTCACGAGATCATCGTAAAGTTACAAGAATCACAACTGGAAGGTCTCTCCCGTCGATACCCAACATTTTTCGAGTTTTTTTTATGGAATAAGGAAGTGAACAAGCACACGGCTCTCCTGATGATAGGAGACAATCGTGGCCTATAGACACCACAGATGTTGTAGGTACGTCGCTGTCCTGTGGCCAGAGTGTTAGGACAGGACAGAAGCCGGCTACCCTACCGTCCGGACCGGAACAGGACATTGTCATTATGGCGGTATATACTCGGGCGAGTCGCTGCACAGCATTTTACCACCAGTAAACATAAAAAAAGCTTATAATATAGGTAGGTTTACAAAAAATCCACTTACCCAACGTAACCCAGGAAATCCGGCACCGGGTTCACAAAGTTGGGTGTCTCCCAATCGGCACCAATATCCTGACTGTTCGATCCGCCGGGATAAGATTCCCCTCGTAACTTCTCCACGCGGAACACCCTCAGCTGTCTCGACGCAAATAACAGCAAGAAAAAGTCAAAAATCAATTTGACGGCGTGAGGCGGCTCGTCCGCGTACGGCAGAAACAGCCACGTCCGTATGTGCTTCATTTGCTGTCAGTTATATTTTATGATCATTATTGTATACAACACAGATAATTCATTTGATTAAACAGCCTTTTCAGGGTTCCATACCTGAAGGGAAAAAGAGGAACCTTACTAAGACTCCACTATCTGTCGTCACGAGGCTGTATGTAATAGCCCGAAAAATTCGTCTAAAATCTAATGTCAATTTAAGAACCAAAAATCGGCCAAGTTCGAGTCGGACACGTGCATGAGAGGTTCCGTAATATTATTTGTAAAAACTGCAAAAAATCACGGTTTGTTGTATTTCCAAGTAAAAAAATAAATATTGGACGTCAAATATTTGTTTTATTACATTTTTAATATTTATAATTATAGCGGCAACAAAAATTAAACATCTGTAAAATTAAGCTATCTATCTATAGGGGTTCATGAGATACAGCCTGGCGACAGACGGACGGATGGATGGACAGAGGATTTTTAGTAATAGGATTCTCTTTTTACCCTTTGAGGAACCTACGGAACCCTTAAAATTACAAAAAACAAGTCCTCAAAAACTACCTGACTATCTCCACTCCAAGGATATTGTAAGCAAAACTGCGGTAGAAACCCAACCGAGATCATGTATTGCAACGGTAACAGTATAGTGATACAGGCCGTGAACAGTGGCCACAAACGTTGCTGCTGAACCCTACGTATGGACACCAGAGCCAGCAGCCAGCACGCGTAGATCACAGCGTACAGGTCCATTCGGGACCCCACCACTCCCATCAGGCAAATCAGTGAAATCTATAAGAAAAAAAACATTGACATACAGCCAGAATTGGAGGACTAGAAAAAAAAAACTTCTTAGACAAATTGTTTATGATTTGTTTTAGACTTTTTACAAGTGACAATCCCTATATGATCCTAAGTAAAAAAAGTTATAATTTATTTCTATCATGCATAGGAGTCATATAAATTAAGCCAGTCTAAAACTAGTAAGTACAAGATTGTATTTTTTTTTTTACTTTAGATCTAACCTGCCCATGAAGCTATCGAGAGATCACACTCCTAACAAAGTTCTGTCCACAATATTAAACATCTATCTCTTTCTCATAGAGGCGGCTATCTCACTCCAACAAGGCTGGCTTTTTTATTATGTATTGGGGTTGTATTGGGGACTGGTCAATGTTAGGAGTTTAGTCTCCGGATAGTATCTTAAGCTTTATAAACCTGTCATTCTTCTTGACATTTCCGATTGAATACAGTCTTAATCGTATTAAAGAAAATTAATTTTATTTACGAGTTAATATAAAATATTTCAATAATCAAGAACATTTCACCATGTTCAAAAATAAAGCCAGAATGGAATAAAAAAAATTGAGCACAATAAAAAAGAATTCAAAATAAAAAAAACTTAGGAAAAAAATAAAAATAAACACGATTACCTCCACACCGAATTTATAAAATCCGTAGTTCATTAAATATTTGATACAATGTATCAAATCCTTGTCAGCCTCCTTACGGGTTATCTCCGGGAACATTATTTTCTCTTTACTCCTTATAGGTGATTGAGGACCCATCTCCCTAAAACCCCACATGATTAAAAAATTAAAAAAAAGCATACAAACAAAATAAATAACTTTATTAGGCCAAGAAGGATATACGTATATAAAATAATCACTGTTGACTATTGCAATCCTAACAATGATGGCAGACTTTTCTGAGGAATGCATAAAACTCAATAACAATAAGCAGTAAATATTGAAAATACGAAACTTTACAAATCTTGTACCAGTTTTTAAACAATGTTATTATAGAATAGACAAAAGTTTTAAATTTTAAAATTTACCATCCGATCTGGGCGCAGCCACTCACTGTGTAGGCTCCTTGAAATAAACTGTTACTTATAATTTTTTTTAATTACTGTTACGGTACTTTCAGTATGTTTTTCGGGTTATAATAACGTGCTGTCAAAATCCTAGTATAATTAGAGTTACCTGATAGAGTTCTGGCGATATGTAACCAAAGAGTAGAAGGTGATCAACGCCATGATCGCTATGTATCCCTTCAGTAGTGTGACTAGTGGCGTGCCCTTGGTAGCCTTTATGAAGCCAACCCATTCAGCGTTGTTATATACAGTCGAATTTATTGTGTCATTTGCACCTACCTACAAGTTGAAAAATTATTAATTTAATAATTATTTATTATATTATATGACCATTATAATGTAATGATCATAGAATCATAATATTATTATATGATAGTTAGTTCACAAAATAATGTGTGTGAGAGGCACTAGATTACAATGATTCTAGTATATTTTCTCAGGAATCTTAAATAATTAGCTTCAATAAGAATTTTAATTTTCTTTTTAAAAATAGTTAAACATAATGTATGTTTAGTGTAACTAAAAAAAAATTCCGTGACATTTGGGGATAGGTGTGAAATGTCACGACGAATACGAGGGGGGAGGATAAAAAATTGGTAACAATATTTATACATTTAATCATAATGTTTGACATGTTTAAAAATACTTACGGAAGTGCAGTTCACATCAAAATATGCATGCTTGATGTACTCTATTTGATACACCATTTTCGCCATAAAATATATGCTTATCAACGTCGATATTAGCAGAACACAAATCCGTTGCTGTTTTGTGCTTAGTAACAGTGATGGAGATATCATTATCATTATAGGGACGTGCATGGCACACACCTGAAACAGTGAATTACTATGAGTTACTAAAGTAATATTACTAACTAATTATTACTGATTATTTGATAAAAAATATATAATACAACCATAATACAAATTAAACTTTGGTGTTCACTGATGGTAGTTACCAGTGCGTGCTACCAGTGATGACCTACGGTGCTGACGTGGTCTCTAACTATGGGCCTCATAAAAAAGCCGTCGCGCAGCGAGCTATGGAAAGGGCTATGCTCGGGGTTTCTTTACGCGATCGAATCAGAAATGAGGAGATCCGTAGACGAACTAAAGTCACCGACATAGCTCAACGTGTTAGCAAGCTGAAGCGGCAGTGGGCAGGGCACATAGCTCGAAGAACCGATTCCAGACCGTGATAATGGTTATCTATTATTCGCGAGTATACGATTTTAATGATCCTTTATACACAAAGTTTCATCAACATCGGTTAAGCCGTTTCGGAGGGGTGTGACACGATTTTTTAAAGATACAGATAAAGGAAATACAAAGCGATACTCACATTACAAACGCTGAGCAGCATGAGCGACAGGAATATGATTTTAACGAGATGTATGTCCAGGAACACGAAGGTGAGGTCGACGACCGCGGCGATGGTCCTGCGGGAGGCGCGGTACTTGTCCACGAGCCACTGCCGCAGGGACGCCGACGCGGACACCGTGCCCGCGTACGACCGGGGAGACTTCCTGGGGAACGGCCATTATACTATTTAATGAAGTCATGAAACGGAACGGAACGGTATGGAATAGGATAGAAAATATTTTATTTCAGATAGACTTTATAAGGGGGCTTTACCTTCTTGTGAATTTTAGAATGATATAGGTGCATCGTATCATCGTAAACCTCAACGCCGGATCGGAACGCGGCCACTCATAGTACAGGATCCCGCTATACAACGACCTTCGCCGAGCTGGTTAATGGATGAAATGCACACCACATTGTGGTAGAATATGCTGATATCATTTAAACTTTTATTTTATAACAACTTTTAAACACACATATTCGACAAAAAAATAATATTCATTTCAGAAATATATTTCTTATCAAATAAAATATGTCAATAAATATATTGCGAATGGGTTGTCTAAAAATTTCAGTCCAGAATATGATTGATTAACATTTTTTTTTCATCACACTGGCTTAGTTAACAACATTGTCACAACTCTTGGGTAGGCAGGTGTAAACGAAATTAATTAATGAAACTAAAATAAAAATAAAAATAATTTTATTAAAAACACAGCATAGGGTTGGTTGTCTGCAAAAACCTGCTTACCCCAGAGTTGTGAGGGGAAATAAATAGTCAACCTAACGTTTGTATATTCTATAGGCATCATATTTTCGATTGAAATGAAATTTGCTCATTAAACAAGTCAGTGTAAAATTAAAAAAAAAATTGTCAATAATATTCTGGATTTTTTTGACAATATTTTATTATATCTATTGATTCTATTTGATAAAAAAATATTTCATACATTAACCAGTTCGGTCAATGTCGTCGTATAGCGGGATCTGAGGCCATCACTGAGAAGATACATGGTTAGACATCTTGATAGTAATTTTACTCTATTTCGTAGGCCCGACACGCTTCGTGGTGATCGAAGGCAAAATAATCTTCAATAGACTAATAAATTAAGTTCTACTATACCCACAGGACCAGGACCATAGCACTAGTTTAATAATGGTCGATGGGGTTGTTACATCTCGGCCCAGTATACAAACCTGTACGCAGACCGTGAGCGCCTGGTGGCGGTGTTGACGGAGGTGGTCTCTATGGAGTGGTCGGCCTCCGTGTCGCTGCCCGGCGGACCTTCGAGGGCCAGGGGGGGCTGACCAGCGTGACCATCTTGTTCTAATGGTAGCGCCGGGATCTATATTAATAAATACAAACAAATATATGGCTTGAACTCGTGCGTTTTCTATACTAACATTATAAAGAGGAAATATTTGATTGTTTATTTGTATTGAACGGCCTCCAAAACTGCTGGACTGATTTGAAAAATACTTTTACTATTTGAAGCCGACATAATCCCCGATGAACATAAGTTACTTTTTAACGGTAACGGCACTCAAATATGGCGTAATGAAAAATAAATATGTTGAAAAATAATACAGTAAGTTTTCACGCCAGCTGGTTTTTCACGAGGGTCGGGTTCGACTCTCGACGGGGGCAGGGGGATAAACATAGATACCTAATTTCCGGATCTAGAAGTTTATTAAGCTTATTCTGGTATCACTTGTAGTATTTCTATGTATTAGTATCGTTGACTGACGTCCATTACATAAGCATATAATTTACTTATTTTTTCCAGAGATATTTATTTATATTTATTAATGAATGGGCAAAAGCAAGAGGACTGAACATCAAGAATGCGAAGGCAGTACCAAGTAGAAAATGAAGAGGCTAGCGAACTAAAAGTGATGAACTATGATGATGATGGTGATGATCAGCTTATACAAAGCAATGTCGAGAGTTTTCTCTAAAAACTCATTCAGGTGCGAACTTTTCAGCCCTGTCAGAAATTAGCGGGTACAAAAAGACAGACAGACTGACTGACAAAAATTTTAAAAAATCTTATTTTGATGGACGTAACTCGTAAACATACATATGCATTAAGTAAAATGCGGTTATTTTAATGGTACATACAGACACTCCTATTTTATTTATTTACGTAGATAGTTATAACTTACATCGTTATTCATAGTGGAGGCTCCTCCTTGACTTCGTCTACTAGACTCTGCTTCTCTGGCAACGCTGTTAGCTCTGGAAACAATATGTATTTATTGAATACTTGATTGACTTGAAACTTCGAGAATATAAGTGTGACGATGTTTATATTTATTTTATTAAAAATAACGCTATAGAAACTAACCTCGTCTTAGGGTCCGACAGTGCCATAAAATCTTTATGGAAATAGTGCACTTGCATGATAGTTATAATTAAGAACAGTGTAGGCGTCAGTAACTTCACGAACAGGTCTGCCGGATGATAGAACTCCAAACCAAGATCGTGTTGGCTGCAACACATTTAAAAAATTAAAATTGTCTAATTAAAAAAAAATACGAAAAATACCTGTAACGAAGATGTAATCAAAATTGCTGCAGCTAATCTGCGGATGCTAGATCGATTTTATTAAGTCTTTATATCACTTTATATCACAGGATTTACTCAGTTTCTATGTTACTAATATTTTAAACGCGATACTCTGTATATGAGTATGTAAAAACAATAAATATTACTAGACAAATTACACAAATTGATCTAACCCCAAAGTAAGTAAATTATATACATAGAAATACTTAGATACCAAGATAAATTTAAAATTTAAAAAGACCCAAACCCGGAAATACAACCATCTATGTTCATCACACAAATGCCTGTCCCCGTCGGGAATCGAACCCGAGCTTCGCAGTTAGTCGACGCGGTTAGGCGTGTACGCTAGCCTATAGCCTAGAGGCGGTTATAGATAACATAGCTTAACTAGTTCCAGCAAAGAAATGCGAACACAACCAATGGCAAGTAGTATATATGGTAAAATCGTAAAAAAAATATCAATGAATGGTAACTGAATTTTAATGAGGTTCCTTTAAAATTTGAAAAAGCTTGAAATTGTTGCGAATCTAGGACCATTGTAAAGTTAACATTGAAAAAATATATAAAAAAATACTTACAGTCTTTCATTGATCAACAGATATTTTTCAATCATCTTGGAGAAATTATCAAACTGATAAATATATATAAGTATCAAATTGATCATAGAGTATATAATCACAGTAATCCAAAAGACATACATCAATCTCCGCCACCAGTACCAACTTATCTGCGAACAAATAAATATAAGTAAATACCGTCACTCCCTTTTACAAAAGCTCATTGATATTATAAGAAAACTCAGAATGGTTAATATCAAAATTAATATTAAATAAGTTAAAAGCAAAAAAAAACTTTTTAAGAAGATTTTATTTAAACACTCTAAAAAGAAGGAAAAAATATTTTCCTTTTAAATTTTAATTATGAACTTACAACCTCATTATACACAACTTAGATAAGCATAAAAGGTTGTTGCGATAATCTATATTTAATTAAATTGAAATTTGGTTAATTTAAACTTAACAGATTTTATAAAAATAAATAGAGTACTCTATTTACACGAGAAAGTCGCACGATAAGCTTTTATAATAATTATACGTTGTGTAAAATGAGGTTGTTAGTTCATAGTACAAATTTAAAAGGAATATTTTATTTTCTTCTTTTTAGAACGTTTAAAGAAAAGGTTTTTTTTAAAAAAAAGTTGTTTTGCTTTTAATTTATTTTCTGCTTTTTAATTATCGCTGTCTATTTCATTGTTAACGAAAAATAACAATTCCGCCATCTTGGATAGTCCGCCGTGTTGGATTTAGAATGACCTCACGTACCTTATTGTTCATTGTCATCCAAACTTAACGTGTATACAAAATTTCGGCTCAATCGGTTGAAGATATCTACTTCAAAATTGAGTTCATAGATTCCACCTGAACATACATACTTACATACGTATATAGCAAGTTAAATAAAAACTTTAAATTAAAAATTATCTGAGCCCGTCTAGACTTCAAGTAATATTATTTTTATTTACATTCAACAGTATATCGTTAGTCTAACAATTTGTACTTCGCGTGTCAATATGTCGTAAGAAATTTCAATGAAAATTGTCGAGTGACATGAAATCTTTCAGTTTCACTGCCATCCACGTGCCACTAAAGTATTATGTTACATTAAAACCACGTTTTGAAGTTATTAATTATTAGTAGTTATATCTATAGTTAAAAATACTTCATACAAACTTTTATTCCCTATTTATTACAAAAATCCTTTTTAGTGAATGTCTACGTCATAAGAGAAATACGTTATTGTGTCAGTATTACGACATAATATCGACTACATTAAAAAGTACCTTCACGCATATTAGGCAGAGCTGTGCTAGTATATCCACGACTCGTAAGTCCAGTAGATATACTAGAACACACCCGCGATTAGCCAAGATACTAGGGCCCTGATGTGATAGGTGGCAAGTTTACTACATTAGTCATTAATAGTCGACATTAGTATTCAGTACAATAGTATTAATTACTAAATTACACACATAATACTTAGTATTACTACAAATGTATTAATATAGTGGTTTACTAGATCTACATTAGTTAGTACGTTGTAAGGTCGTCAGATCTCTCCATAAAATGTCTCACCTGGAACATAAGTATGAAGCCGAGGAACAGAGCCATATATAGGATACGGAATATGGTCATGCGCTCGCCGGTGACCCCGATGACGAAGAGCATGATGACGACGACGTAGATCCAGTACCGGGCGCACACGGCGTTGAGCCACTCGCCCAGCGCACGCAACAGCCGCGAGCGACCCTCTTCCTCTCGACCCTCTATTGCTGAGTAGAAAACTCATTTATTGAACCGAATGGTACAAGGCAGTTGCAGATGGCGCTAGCATGCTAAAGGCACTATCTAGAGATTACACTCTTAAAAACGACCTGTACGCAATAATCGACATCCAGCTATCTCATTCTCACAAGGCCGCCTACAAGCACGGTAAATAAGGATGGAATTATACATATGTATAATGCCAGCTGAAGAAAACCTTTAAGATACTGTTATGTCAGCATAAATAGTACTATGCAATAAATAGTACCTACTAAATCATTGGTGTCGGTGGTATTACGTTTTAAGGTTCCGTACCAAAAGGGGATATTCATATTCTCATATAGAAAATCAGCAGGATTTTTTTTGAAGCAGAATAAATAAACTAATTATTTGGTAAGTTGAATCGAGTTTTTGAGAATTGTGTCTTTGCTGTTGCGAGAGTGAAAAATATTAAAAGTGATTAAATTTTAAAGCATACATCACTGTAGCAATGAACTTAAAAAAATCTCAGATCATATTGTGCTATAAAATATAATGTGCTCTATTGTTATAATAAGCTTAGGTCATACACTGTAATAAATTTATTTTAAAACAGTGTAAAATAAATACCAGAGTAAATTTTTAATTTTGGAACAGCGAAATTCATATCTTTAAATAAAAAGTACTTTTACTGTTTCACATATCGCTAAGGTTAAGGTGAATTATTTTTGAAACAGTATAATATATTATGAAACAGTAGCATTTTTCATTTAGGGATATGAATATGCGGAAGTTTCACAAAGCTTCAAAGAGAGAAAATATTGAATATATCAGAAAAAGGAAGACGATTAGAATCAAAATAAAATCTATACTATGTATCAAAACTTGAATTTTTTTTATCAAAGTGTGATAAGCATGGTAATAACATTTTTATAAGTAATTGTATTTACCGATCATCAGACCTGGTGAAAATCAGAAGTTTTAGTGCATATAAGTTATAATGTTAATATTATTGTTAGTTACTTTAAAATTCACAAAAATATTCAGTATTTTATATATTAAATATATTAAATATTCAGTATAATAGGTTTATATTTGAATAGGCAATTCAAATATAAACTAACTTATAAGATTGGTGTGGAACTCCACTTCAAAATATTTCAAGACTAAGCGCTTCGGTGGTCTAGTGGGTGGGGCTTCGTACTTTCATTTAGTCCAGGTTGGAACTCCTGTCATGTATGAGTTTTTCTAAGTATGTCAATTTTCTCAATACTCTTACGATGAGGGGAAAAATCGTGAGAAAACCCGGATTGGTGTACTCCAATTCGACCTAGTCTAGGATTGGGCCTCATATACCTTTTGAGTCGCAGACATCTGATAGCATTCTCTCTACGTAAAAACTGGCGCTCTTGCCAAATGTAGGGTATTGCAAGTATTCATTAGATTTATAGTGTATACAAAATTTTATTATAATTTCATCATATTTTCACCACAGCGTCATTATTCATAATAGGGAATATGCATGTGATTTAGATATGGCCGAAAAAAATAACGTGTACTCTTTAATGCTGAAGAAATATACCC
>DVZL01005518.1:0-11998 GCA_018236625.1 Lasaia peninsularis
TTTTAAATCCAACCATGCAATAAAAGTTTTTTTGAAAAATTGTCGACTACTACGTGTTCGCTTTCCGCCGTCGATATATAGAAAATAGATTAAATATGTGTAATATACATAATATCAATCAAATCTGCCATTTTAGTCATCTGCGAGGATAAGGTTAAACAAAGAGACACAAAGATGCGATGAACATAGATATCTGTATATATGCTTCTAAGTTTATCTTTGACTAATATTCCATACAATTCGATTAATATTTTGTCCTTTTATTTGAAATTAAGGGAAAAATGTAAAGGCTCTCTAGAATAAATAAATATTGCACACCAAACCATGCGCTTTTATTTGTTAGGTTTTCGTAGTGAGCAATATTTATCGGTTTTAGTGTGCGATTGCTACGACCTTAGTATGAATTAAAATCAATTATATGCCCAAATTGAGTAGATTAAGCCTAATGTTTTCTAATATATTTTTCAATTAAGTTATTGCATCGCATTATAAACCGTCTCACTTGCAATTCCACGTAAATAAATGGGATATTCAAATGGGTCGTCGACCTTATGTCATAATTCCTTGTTTTTAACATTAAATCTCGATTAATATACCCTATAATATACAAATGGCCTTGAGTGATTTGGAGGTAATTAGTGTATGTGTGTGTGTGTACCTTTTTCTCCATCTTCTTCTTCTTCTTCCTCTCGCGGCGACGCGCGGCGGCCTGGCGGCGCGAGTGTTCGCGACAGCGCTCTGCGTCGAGCTCCTCCAGCAGGATGGTCGCGTTCTGGTTGGCTCGCGCCGCCTGAGTCTCCTTCGCCGCCCGAATCACGCGCACGCACTCCTGACATTTTTCTAATAGCTCCTTGTCTGAGATCGTACATATGTACCTGACGACATATACACATTTTTAGCGTTTTTTAAAAAACCTACATCTTACATATACCAACTCTACTTTACGTGATTTGTAGATAATCAGCGAGATAATTTGCTTGGATGATGAAGAAATTTAAAAAAATTTGCAATGGGAAACTTAGAATGTATTTTTAAATATAGGTATACTGAATGTTGACACATAGATGACATCCAATTATTACGAATGTATTTCTACTAGAACAGTGCAGCTACCTTTACCCCTATTACACTACGTGAAATAGTGTATTTTAATATAACGCGATGTCCTTTTACCTACCTTGTCATTTCCTGATCAGAAGGGAATTGTGTTACTACTCCAACCATCCATTTAACTACTTTTGTGTGTCCCTTTCTAAAGGCAGCCATTAGACACGAAACCTAAAACGTAAATATGCATTTCTTAAATATGTTAAAAAAATATTAGTTTTGCCAAGATTTAACGTTTGTAATTTCTAAAGGAACTAGTTAAGTAAAATATAAAAATAAAGGAAGATAATAATAGTGATAAATTACAAGATGAACTAGTATGTCCTTAAGGATTTATCCGATAGTATTCTATTGTATAAAAGAAGCCTGTACATGGTGTTTAATTCTTTTTTTATTTTTGAAACGACTTTCTTAAACATAATGTTTTTCTTTGTTTTTAATTATAATTACCTTTCTATTGTCCTGTGAGTCGATGTCTGCACCCGCGGCGCAAAGCATTTCGACAACAACAAGGTGACCACCGTTTGCTGCCAGCCACAAAGGGGAGTTTCCTTTTTTGTTTTTTACTTCTACAGCGGCTCGCCTAAAAATATTTAAAAAGATTACCACTGATTGAATCTAAAAAAAACGGTCTGTTATCATTTTACTATTTTTAGGAAAGCTAGGATTTTAACTGCGCCATAGTAGAGAAAATAGTTAATTATGATAGGGATTTAGATTGTGTGATTCTCAAAATATTGTAAAACAGCTGTGAAACGTCATCTAATTATTAAGACGAGCCATATATTTAACTCTTTGAGTATTGGGTAATACGGTTTGTTAGAGAGATTTGTAATAACAATGAAGAAATTTGTCGACATCGAGATGTGTAGAATCCATCGTCCGAAGGTGGTTAGTGAAATAATCTAGTAATTTAGATAGTACTAGATTATTTCACTAGCACTTTCAGTCATACTCGGTGGATGCTATAAATTAGATTGCCCTGAACTGTGGCACCGTCTTATCTATTTCTACTGATGCCAACAAGGTAAGATCCCAGAAATAATAATAAGGTTTATAGGGTCGGAAGAACTAATAAGGTTTCTAGGGTCTATGGGCAATGATTATGTATTACTGCCTTAATGAGTCCTATGTTATTTTATAATATGAAAAACATAAGGAGACATGTACCTCTGCAGCAGCAGCTCCACGAACTTGGTGTGGCCCTTGTCTGCGGCGATGGTGAGCGCGGTGTCGCGGGAGCTGGGCACGGGCGGCGCGTTGACGTCGGCCCCCTTGTCCAGCAGCACGCGGCCCACCTCCACGTAGCCGCCGCTCGCCGCCTCCATCAGCGGCGTCAGACCCGTCTTAGCTCGGTGCTCGACGTTCGCTTTCCTGTCCAGCAGTAAGCTTACCACTTCGTGCCGACCTAGAGATAATATTGAAACTTGACAGTCTACACTATATGATAACCATGTACAAAATATATTTATATTAATTAAAAAAATCGTAGTATACGCGAGACACGTAAACGAAAAGTCATGGTGCAGTCATTGTAAAGAGATTTTCAGTGGTAAAATACTGTGAAACAAGTCTTATTTATTTATACTTTTTTTAGTACATAAACAGTAAACTATATTTTACAAGGATATATTTTCATATAAAATTTTAGATATGATACAAAAAACTTTTCACTTAACTGTATGTTTATCCTCATTTTGTTACTTAAATTTAAGTTAAAAATTATTTGATCAACTAAATACTTAAGTGTTAATTAGGCATTACTAATGAGTTTCATAGCGTAGGGATTTCGTAGAGATTTGGTAGAATGTAATGACCTTGGAAACAGGCGAGCGTGAGCGCGGTGTTCCGGTTCGTCTCGATCTGTGCGTTGATGTCGGAGCCACAGTCTAGCAGCAGCCGCACCGCCGCCGTGTGGCCGTTCATCGCCGCCAACATTAACGGAGAGATGCCCAACTTCGAGCCCGTGCGGGAATTTATCTCCGCCTATTCATGAATAAATAACACTGTTATATGGGCATATAAAATACTAAAATAAAATAAAAAAATAGTAAACAAAAAATAATGAATATACACGCGCCAAATTAAGAATATTTCGACCCATCATCATATATAATATTATGCTAGTCCTTCTTAAGCATCAACCACAAGGCTAATCGATTGCTTTGTAAAGCGTATATGCTTAACTATTTGACTAACAATATATGAAACAAAAATAACAACAACAACAACTGAAATATTGATAAAACGAAACGACCGAAAAAACCACCCAAACCACTATTAGTAGACGAATATTTTTATTGGATTCGGTACACCATGTATCAACAACTGCAATTATTGTTACCTGGTGGTGCAGCAGTAGTCGTATGATGTTGACGTATCCGCCTGAGGCGGCAAGGGAGAGTGGTGTGTAGTCGGAGACATTTCGGTGCTCTTTGTTGGCGCCGCGGCTGAGGATGAGCTCCACTACCTCATACCGCCCACCACTGCAAGCTAACGACAATGGCGTATCCTTCGTGCGCTCCGACTGAGCTTCGATGTCCGCACCATGGTTCAACAGGATTTCCACAATTTTCTCGTGGCCCGCCGTCGCAGCGAGGATTAATGGAGTGAACCCCTGTAATTAATCATATTAACTACGTTAAGAATGAACCTAATTCTCCGTGTATTTAGTTTTTTTTTTAAATATGAGCTTAGCAATTTCAATGCTTACTATATTATCTAACTCCATTATGCGCTGCTTAGCAGCTGTAGGCAGGTGGGTTATTCATTAAACGAAACCAACCTTCTTGTCTCGATGTTCGATGTCGGCACCGCGGCTGAGCAGCAGCTCGACGAGGTCCTCATGTCCCCCCGTGCAGGCGAGCGTGAGTGCGGTGTCATGGTTGGAGTCGGTCTCGCCGTCCACGTCCATGGCGGAGTAAGCGGCGGGAGCGGGCTGAGGGGGCGGGTTAGCGCCGCCGCCCCCCGCAGCACCGCCCGCGCCGCCGCCGCCCGCCTCGCCGCGAGCACGGGACCCGCCCGACCGGCCCTGTGGGTCAACAAACATCAGTGTTACTAAGTATCAAATGTTTATAATTTTAAGGAACCGAATCATTTATTGTCATTTCTTATCATACAAACAATTTCAGCATCAGGGCATAATCAGAGCGTTGATTTAGTAAGTGTGCAAATGGTTCATCCATTCACCATTTGGTTATTTATTGGCAATTTAGATGAAATATCTGTTGAGCAATACAAAAAATATACTTTTTACGGACTTCTTCATCACAGATATCTTTTTAACATATCAACTTTTGGTATGTATGTTTTCACTTCGCTTTTATTTGAGAGCAAAAAGAAACATAATCAGAGAGAGATATTCCACGGATTATATGAGAGCCAGTCGTGTTAAGTACCTTTTTCTTATTGGTAGTGGTTGTGGTGGAGGTGTTGGTGGGTGCGGTGGTGGTGTGCGGATGGTGGTGGTCGGGTCGTTTGGCGTGCGGGGGAGCGGGATGCGCGGGGTGCGCAGGGGGCGCGGGGGGCGCCGCGCGCACCTCCTGCCGCTCCGCCGCCGCCTGCCGCGCCACCGCGACACCATACCTACAAAAAACACAACAATATTATAAATTTTAGATAATTTAGGTACCGAGATTCTCTCTTCGTATCTCGGAAAAAATAACTGTGAAATACCAGAATGCTCAATGCTATCTAACGCATTCGTATGGGTTGGTGAAACGTACAAAAAAAAACCTAAATTTTCGAGGTATTTTCGAAGGTACAAGGTACAATCTCTTCAGTTGTCCATATTATATCGTTGAAGATATAAGGTGGTTTATAAATCATCAATGAAAAGATAATCGTTTGTTTTAAAAACCCAAATAAATAAAAAATAATGCCGTTTTAATATATTTACAAGGATTTCATCAGATGAATTAAATTGCAACGTGTAAGGCATGTACCTGAAGTCATCGTAGTTGACGATGGAAGGTGGCAGCGCGAAGGCGGGTTGGTCGAGCTGGGGCTCCAGCGCCGCGGCCGGCGACGGGGGCCGCGCCTTCAGGTACTGGCACGTGCCGCCCACGCCTCCGACGCCGCCGCCCTACGGACACAACAACCTAGTGTTACAAAGAATACATGTCACGCGAACGAAATGTCTTTTTTCTCTTACCATAAGATAACGGAACTATCTATTTAAAACTGGGAACCCTGAATCCGTATTGTTGTAATTGAGAAAATAGATGAGCTAAATGACTGGCCGCTCGTCAAGATACAATTATTTAGATGAAATCTAGTGTATCCGCAAATTTTAATTAAAAATAATGGATACTTTAATTACGTATGAGCGTATTAACACTGACATTAAGTAGAAAGAATTCGCAGTCACCGTGGTCAAAATCAGTTTACAGAACACGCGAGTTGTTGTAATAAAGATGTTTATTTTAAATGGACGTTACCGTGGCATCGCGGCCGTCGCGCCAGTCGGCTGAGAGCGCCTCCTCTGCAGCCTGCAGCAGGAATCGCGCCTTTCGCTCGTCTTCCGCCAACACCTCCGCCTCTGCTTCACCCTCCACCGCGGCATCCACACCTTCGCACTTGCCTGATAGGATTTCGTGGGATTTCTGCTGCATCACCTGAGACATTTCGAATAAATTAAAAATTATACAAAATTTATCTGATATTTGCAATCAATACATACAAATACAGTAAAAAAACATTTTACTGTATAAATACGGCAATTCTTCGTTGTTTTTAAGAGATAGTAAATCAGTCTTTATTTAAAAGAATTGAAAACATTCATATTTAATTCTTTAAAAATCAAACCATATGACCAATACACCGCTTCAGGATAACAAACTGATATTATAACGACAGTGATATAAAAAATATTAAAACAATTTTTATTATAGAATATTAATATCAAATATATTTGGAAAGCTGTTTCCTAAAAGCGAAAGGAGTCATATCAGCGTCACAGGTTTTCTAATTATATGAAATCTTCTAACGCCGCCAATAGCGCGAACTAACTGTCTGTGGTTTCAAGCATATTAATATGATTACTATCCCCAAAGTCACTCTCCAAATTAGAACATTTACTAGCAAGCACTGATTAGGAAAAATAAAAGAAAGGTAAGGACCTCTCGAGTCTCGCCTCCTTTTTGTGAAAATGCGTCGGTGGGTATTCTCATGATCTGACGGGTCTGATTTTCGTCACATTTTTTTAAGTGCCCTTATGTACGGTACGTTGGTATCCGTGGTCAGCCAGATGTGTGCTCATACTACTGCACCGTACCTGCAGCACGAGGGAGCGCAGCTCGTTGGGTGGGAGTGCGACGAGCGAGGGCACCTCCCGCTGCAGGTAGGCGAGCACGGCGCCCAGCTCCCGCCCCTCCAGGTACGCACCCTCCGTCCCTCCACCAACACCTCCCACTGTCCCCACTCCGCCCGCTGTCCCCACACTTCCCGGTTGTTCCTCACCCACCTGTACCACACACGCATTTTCAATAGGAATAAACGATAGGCATGATAAAATGTACATAATTAGGGAATTTTAGATTGTGAAACGACTCGACGGTTTTGTGAAAAGTTTGACCCTTGATACCATGAAAATGGAAGGAATAGGTAGGATGGTACTTATTTGCGCAAATCTCAAAAATGACGGTGTTCACTCGAAGTTTGTTTAAGAGTTTTCTTTTACGCAAGATTGGATGAAAATGGTCTTGAACACACCCTTCCAAACACTCTCCGTAATCATTTGCCTTATTTACAATGAAAATCGACCAAAAAATATCTTATCACAAGAAAGACAATACAAATAAATAGTTTTGAAGTGTCTTTTTGTAATATTTGATCAAACACATTCAATTAGATGCATATATGTATTTATGCATCCAAAATAACATTTATGACAATTTTTATCTGTCCGTCTGTCTGTTAGTTCCGGCTAATCTCTGGAGCGATTGGACTGATATTAATGGATTTCATGGACATTTATTTTAGAAATGTATAAAAAAAAAACGAGGACAATCGCGGTAGATAAAACATTGAGAAGAAAGTCTACTCGGTGAGAAAATTATAATATAAAATTATAATTTTTGCTTATTTACCTGTGGCACATAAGCTTCAGGCCTCTGTCGCATTTCTTGAACATACTGTTGAACATATTGTTTTTTCTGTTGTTGTTGCTGCTGTTGTTGCTGTTGTTGTTGTTGTTGTGCCAATTGTTGCAATTGCTGTTGTTGCAACTCCTGCAATTGATGCTGTAATTAAAAACAAACAGTTTTTATATATTTCCTTACATTTTACAAATTTATATTCAAATAGAAAAGTTATTTTACATAAAGTACTTTAAAGATATAAAGAAACAACATCAGTTGTATTAAGTTTAGTTTAGTCGGTTTTTGGTATGATAGGTTAAAATTTGTTTATTTATTTATTTTTAAAAGTGTGGCTTGTGTTACTAATAATTCACTTAGTACCTTGTTGTTTTCTCAATATGACTTAATCAAAGATTATTCAGTAATTAAGAAAAACATAATGATTGTGTTTTCGACAAATATTAGTTTATTATATATTATTTTCGAACTGCTTCGTCACAATTTTTTTTTTCAAGTTTTTAATTTCTATTTATAATCTATAATAAAAATATTCAAAGATGTAATATGTATATACTAGTAATATAATTTCGAATCATTACTAACACGACTATATACTATTACTACTACAAATGCTTATACTGTCCAATATATTTAAACTTGGCTAATGTTTCATATAATAAACAGATAGTTTTAATAGAAACAGCGACGGAAGTTACGACCTGTTCCTTAAGCTAACTCTACAGGAAAAATATGACAAAAATTCTTGTCTTGGTATACTGAAGTAGATATTATAATACGCATTACTTGTACTATTGAGGTATATTACGGCACAATCTTGCTACAAGAGCTACAAAACCCACATCACTAACGTGCTGGCCAAGCCACTGCAGCGCTTCTAGTAATAGGAATTTGCAACCATATTTGGGACATTTTCGACTCATTTTGGCTTTGGATATATCTTGTGATGATTTAATCTATAAAAAATAATTGGAAAGTAAGAGAAATAAAGTTGCATAGCATCAACAAGACATTTACACCAAGCTATATTTTAATACATGGCTAAGCTATATTTTAATACATTTTAGAACATAAAGTAATATTTTTTAACAAGTTAACTAGGCTTCCTTGTCCTAATCTAATGTCGTTTTTAAATCAGATAACCAGCTACACCAGTTTTTACACACAGCGACTGGTACCTAACCTCTAATACAGAAGGGAAAAGAAGCCTAATAAGGTCAAATACCAATCCGGGTTTTCCCAAGATGTTTTTCTTTACCATAATAAATAAAAACTATACTGAAGTAAGAAAAACTAATCGGTACCTCTTGGCTATGAAATATACACAGTATAGTATATTTTACAAACCAAATAAAAATTAAATTGTTACCCACAAAATATTTAACTTTATTACAGTTTAAATTATTTACTTTAAAAATTACATTATTAATCCGTTTTATCAGTATTCAAACAAAACATATACTAATCAAACAAAAAGTTTTCAAAGCAATCTCAAATTTGTGCTAAGTACTTGTAAACGCTGCAAAATATATTTCATACTTTTGAAAGTGCAAGTTCTCTTATATACGAAATATGATTACCTGGTTGAGACTGGTGGTTAACTGCTGCACTGGGAATAGTTGCTGCGGTGGGGGGTACGGCGGCGTGGCGGGGGGGTGTAACGTGACACCTGCATCAGTACACTGCTGTCAGTCTCGTAAACAAACAGCACATAACATTTCATGATCACACATTGCATACTCATTAACAATTAAGACGCGAAAATAACCAACTGATCTAGTAAAGTTCAAAAATATGTCATAAAATTTATAATGAAATTGCAAAGAGTGTTGAATGATCATTAATATACAAAAATTGTTGTATTTTACAAATAAAGCATGATTGTGGAAAATGAAAAACAAATGCAAAACAAACACAAAGTTAAACTATACCTCTATAGTAACATACAATTCAAATTAGAAAAAAATATACATTAACATTGGTCATTAGGATTGATAACATTTGAATTGTAGAACCAATTCCATAAGATAGCAAACAAGCAGATGACTCTCCTCTAAAAGGAGAATAGAAAATGGCGACTGTATGTATAGGACATTATGTAAATATCTGCCTGCTACTGACCGAAGCAGACCAAAACTCAACGATGCCTAGTAATCAGGTGAGAAAAAAAGATAAAAGCTATGCAGCTGCACACCACTATCTACTACTACTGCTACTAACATTTAATTATTATTAATTATGCGGCTGCCAATAATTTTATGTAAATATTATTAGACATAATATTAAGTGAACAAAATATTTATTAACGTATACAAAGCACTTAAATAAAGTTGTGTTACTAAAACAAACAATAATGGTAATGGACGAAGTAAACTATACAGTCATTAGTAATAAATAGCTAATGTCTTATGCCACACCAGAGGTAAATAAAACATTAGTTGAAAGCAAACGTCGTGTTTATAAGTTAATGATTCGAAAGGTGGCTCGTGGGCTAACACTTGCCTTGAGCGCAGAACTGTAGGTCGAGAGCGTGAAGAGCCGACGTAGCGAGAGTCGGTGGACCTTTGTACAATAATTCATTCTTGTATTCTACATATTAAGTATAAAAAATAATAATTTATATGAGTAGAACATAACTATATCTTCCTTATGTATGTTATAAAGATATAAGATACATTTTACATGTTACAATCAATTGTGTACATTATTTTTTTTTATTGTGTGCAATAAATGAATAAAATATTCGTAATTGCAATTCAACCAGAGTATTTAGAGTATCAAGTATTAAGAGTAGGAGTATTAAAAATCAAACTCTTAGAACAAAATTATCTCGACTTAGGCTTACCTAGAAGTTATTTAACTTATTAAATACCTCCTACACAAATGCTAAACTTGTTAATAACTTTCTAGACTACATAAAAATAATTAAGTCTTAAATTCTAAAGACTTACCGGAAGGATCAGCTAACTCGAGCATGTTCCTATCGGCCTCTGGCAGTGATTCATTTCGCGGCTGTCCAGACAAAACTTCAGGCCTCTGTAAATATATTTTCTTACATTACTTTTAAGAATATTAAATATATTATTAGTTTAATATCATAACTAATAATTAGTAATTAACATAACCTATATATATGTTAGGATCTACAGTATTTTTTACATATTTTAAACACGACACCACAGACACACTTATACAACAAAACAATTTGAAAGGTAAGAGAAGAAAAGTATCAGTGTGATTTAATAACAAAAAAATCAAGAAAATCTATCGGGTCTCCAAAACTAATACAACAAATAGCAGCATTTACAACAATTAAGTTTGAGTAGCTTGGATATTAAATCTGATACCTAGCTTATAATTAATGTCTTGATGATTTTACTATTAACATTATAATAATTTGTCAAATTCTATTAGTACTGATTCTTTTTCTTTTCTTTAACCTTTATTGTTATTTTAAATGTACCAATAACTAATCCCTTCTACACAAGAATGATATATTTTTTAAATGGAAAATATGTGTTTACTTGAATAAATGTTGTATTAATTTTAAGATTACTTTTTGATTAATACAATCACTTACTGGACAATTAATTCTTTTTTCAATTCTTTTATTTTTTTGTCTTGTGTTAATGTCTTTCCATGTATAGCCGGGTGGAAGGGACAGTGTGTATTTTGTTTCTTCTTCACAATTATTGTACATCTATGAAAACAATACATTGATTTAGCAATAACTTTCTACCATTAATGGTCTATTAAGTTATTGTAGATTTTGTGTTAGTGAACTGCTTAATTAACTGGAAATGTTACGTGCTAAAATAAAGCGATATTCATGTATTCAATGTCTTTTGAATCATTAGAATAAACATGAATTTGACATTATTAAATAATGTAGACTATATTCGCTTTTCAGGTTATTAAAAAGAGACATTATGGGTATATTCTCTATCTCTCTCTCTCTCACGTACACGTTTATAGGTTTAAAAAATAGAAAATAGAAAACGACTAGTTCAATGCTAAAAAATATAATTAATGGAGACGAATAATTCTTCCAGTCAGTCAGTATTTAGGCGCTAGATTTGATTTAGACTTACAGTTGATATTTTACAGCACCCGCTCACCTGTATATAATAATAAGAATGCTTTCACATACACACGATTGCATGTTTACTTACGACAATACGTGTAGACGCACGAGTTCGTGTTTGTTGTGTATTTTAGTTGTAGGATGGATGGTATACTGACGTGGTCGTCGAGGATGTCGGGCGGGGGCGGCAGATGGTGGTCGGAGTGCGCGGCGGCGGGCCTCTGCTTGCGCGCGCACTTGTGTTTGCCCCCCGCCGCCGCGCCCGGCCCCACGCAGCCTGCACTGGCCCCCGCGCTGGCCCCCACACTTGCGCCCGCGCCCACCGGGGCTGCGCACGCACCGTTGTTGCTGTTCACCTGTTTCTTGCGACCTGACCACAATGCCACTTTATATATACTAACTAACTAAACTAGCAACCCGTCCCAGCTTCGTACGGGTATATTATGCATGTAATGTACATATAAACCTTCCTCTTGAATCAATCTATTTACTAAAAAAACCTCATCCAAATCTATTAGCCAGTTATAAAGATCTAATCATACATAGCGACAAACAGCGAAAAGCGACTTCTATACTGTGTACATACATACATACATAGCTTCACGCCAGGTCCCCTGCGGGGTAGGCAGAGGGTATCGAGTGCCAAACGTCACGATCCCTACACACCTGCCTAGCTTCATCCACATTCATCAATCTCTTCATGCATACA